>DWHP01003112.1:0-13718 GCA_018247895.1 Parnassius honrathi
TAGTCTTTGTGCACAATTAGATCTTGCAATTACAAATACTATGTTCAGATTACCTGCCAAGTACAAGGCAACGTGGACGCACCCCGGATCGAAACATTGGCACCTTACCACTACGCCATCGTGCGTCAAAAAGACATCTCTCAAGTCCAAGTCACCCATGTCATGCGTGGTACTCACTGTTGGACTGATCACAGGCTTTTTATTTTTAAATTAAATCTTCGACTTTCACGTCCTTGTAGATCGGAATGATCTAAACAGATACGTCTGAACCGTGAACGACTCCAAGATGCGAGGGCTAAATATGCCGAAACCTTGAGAACTGCTCTGTAGCCCCCCGATCTAAAATCAGGTGAGATCAGTACTGTCTGGGAGTCTCTATCTTCATATATTCTCGACACTGCTGAACCTACTTTAGGTTTGAGTGTCCGAAAACATGAGGACTGGTTTGATGAGAATAATGGGGTACTTACGGACGCTATTGATAAACAGCGTAGGCTCCTAAAGCAGTACAGTAGAACTCATCAGAGTGGAAGTGTTATGGAGTTGTGTCATAGTGATCGGGAGCTGCGTAAACTCGCACGACAAGCGAAAGATAAGAGGTGGCAGGAGAAGGCTCATCAGATGCAGTGGTTCGCTGATACCAACCAGCTCAGTGAGTTTTATGCTGAGGAGCGACGTCTACTCGGTACGTCCTCTATGGCGAAAGTTCCACTGAATTCAGCTAGTGGTGAAGCGCTTTTTAAAAGCGGGGAGGAAATACTCGAGCGATGGGCGGAGCATTTCAACACCCTACTTAACGTGGATCATTTTGTTGACCTAGACCATGTGCGCTGCCTACCTCAGCAACCTTTTGCCCTCAAGCTCGATGAGCCAGTCTCGCCGGGCGAGGTTGCTCTTGCCATTAAGCAACAGCAAAATAAACGCGCGGTTGGTGTTGATATGGGTGAATATACCGGGTGAATTATTGAAGTATGGCCGTGGGGATTTGTATTCGGCGATATGAACTTTTTGTCGTTACGTGGGAAAAAGAACAAGTCCCTAATACTTTTAAGGTATCCCTCATACGAGCCCTATATAAAGGCAAGGGTGACCGGTCCAAATGCAATTCTTACCGTGGCATTTCTCTACTTTCAATGCCTGGAAAAGTCTTCGCCAGACTTCTATTAAACCGACTCAGGAAACTTTCTGAAAGGATTTTGCCAGAATCCCAGTTCGGCTTCCGACCAGACCGTGGTACCTGTGAAGCGATTTTCCCATTGCGACAACTACTGGAAAAAAGCGGAGAACAGAGTCGTAATATGTATCTCTGATTTGTAGACCTTGAAAAAGCATACGATAGTGTACCATGAGAAGCCCTCTGGATAGTGCTGCGGAAAATTGGATGCACGGAGAACTTTGAGAGACTTCTGAGACTCCTGCATGATGACATGCTGAGCTGCGTCGCAGTAAACGCTGATCTGTCGGAATTTTTCCACCTTACCTGTGGGGTAAAACAAGGGTATGTCCTTGCACCCACACTTTTCGAGTTATACCTTGCAGTTGTAGTCCAGGAAGTCTTAAAAACTACCCTTGAAGGAATCCACATTCGTTTCCGCAATGATGGCAATCTTTTCAGCTTAGACAGACTTAAGGCCCGTACAAAAGTGTCTTACGCACTTATTACAGAGATCGTCTACGCAGATGATCTATGTTTTGTGACCGATTCCCCAGCTGGCCTGCAACAGCTCGTGACCACCTTTCATGAGTCGTGCCGTAGTTTTGGTCTGAAGATAAGTGTTATAAAGACGGAAGTGATGTCTTTTGATATCTACGATCAAGAGATACTGGCCATCAAATTCGGTGATGATATACTTAAGTAGATCAATACATTTCGTTATCTGGGAAGCACGATAACATCAAAGTGTGAACTTGATGCTAAAATCAACAGTCGGATCGGTGCCGCTGCTGCGGTATTCGGTAAACTGGATCGCAAGGTCTTTGGTTCATATGACCTAAAGCTGGCTACCAAAATGACATTTATAAGGCTGTAGTGCTGCCTAACATATTGTATTCTTCAGAGTCATGGACAGTTTACCGCCATCATATACGAACGCTGGATCGCTTTCACTTGAAATATCTGCGCAAAATTCTCAACATCCGTTGATCTGATCGCACTCAAAACACGGAAGTGATGTGTAGAGCCCATACCATGGGGATCGAGGCCTATCTTATGGAGCGACAACTCCATTAGTGTGGACACCCATCGCAAATGTCAGACCAGCGTATGGCAAAGTGCATCTTTTTCTCTGAACTCGAGATGGGCAAGCGTGAGCATGGCGGACAACTCCTTAGGTACAAAGATGTACTTAAGTACCACATGAAAAAATGCGATATTGAGCCTTTAGATTGGGAGCAAGCAGCCGCTCGACGACCGGAGTCTTAAGTGAAAGCCAAGGTCAAAATGTTTGAGGAGAATCACTGCTTTGCATTGGATGCCGGACGTGATGAACTCAAAGCACGCCCACCTTGTGCGATTAATTATAATTTCTGAAATGGTGTGGTCACCTGCCCGCATTGCGTGCGAACAGTTGTAAATTAGATCGGCTACGTTAGCCACGCACAAACACACCAATGTCAGGATCGGAATTGAAAAGGTCGCCGTGGCCGAAATCGGTCGAGGCCAAGGAATGCCACAAAATACAGTCCAGAGCCACCTGCATCCATCGACTTCCTGCATGTGTTACCAGGTCGTCATTACTGGCAACACGCACCGGTTGTACGAGCTTTTTTTGAGATTTTGAGGTATGCTTGACGTGAAGATGTGTCGCAATCTCCCGAACTCCATACTCAGCCGAGTTGAATCCGTCGATTGACCTCTCGGTCGAAGTTGGACTTACCTAGTCGGATTACTTGTCCCAGGTAAACATACTTGTCAACAACTTCGAGCTTAGTGCTGCCAACAACCACCGGCATAGGTGTGATATGGACATTACACATGACTTTCGTTTTGTCATTGGGTACAGTGCTTAGGTCCTCCAGCGGTATCCTTTCCGGTCCAGTAGCTTGTAAATGTCTTCCAACGCAGTGGTGAAAAGTTTCGGGGATATTACGTCACCCTGTCTTATACCTCTTTGCAGATGGATAGGTTTCGTACTCCGGTTTGTTTAGTTATAATTAATTTTGTTCGGCTGAGAAATTTCGAAATTATGGGTATTCTGGCAGTCTTGTAATAAAATATTTTACAAAATACAGATCCACTTTGACTCACGGCAGGCTCGGCTGCTTTCGTGAGCGGGTTACTGTATCGTTTGTTTATAGCGGCTCGTGATAAAAAATGTCAATCGCTGTAGTAACACAAAATATTGCATGACCAAATTTGATACATAGCTGACCAAGGTAAGATATTATTATTTTTTTAAACACACATTTTCATTACAATATATTGTTTCGGTAAAAGTACTTAGGATTTATATACAAATATACTTATACGTCTTGGTTTTTATGGAGTGTCCTGAGTGAATGCTAAATTAAAATACTGGTTAGATATGACAAGATGAAAAACGATTTTAAAACGAAGTAAAGTAGACGACGAAAGGAAATTATTAACGAGTCGGGGAAAAAGACTAGTTTTTACGATAGTGCCTTCTCACAACATGAGCGCTTTAGGCATGCACATTTGGATTTACCCAAAAGTTTTATCTTGCATTACTTCGATATAAATAAAATTTATAAATTTGTGTCAAAAAATAAATTCGTGTATTTTTTTATCAAGTTATTTTTGTTCCCTTGTGTATAGTTAGTTCACTTTGAAATTGCTTGTATTTCTCAGACGGCGAATAGGTCATTCAAGTATAAACTATTGTAAATTGACATGGATGCCAGCTGAGAGCGCAATTCAACCAAACATTTTATTAGATTTAACTATCGAACAATAAATGCTTTGCAATTTGTCAAGAGTTAAATATAATAGACATTAATTCTCAACTACATGGATCGTTTTGTTTTGGTATCCGTAGATTATTTTTTCTTCATTTTTCATCAGCCCCTAGGAGTCCACTGATGAATTCAGTACCAGAAGTAAGCATTTTGACGGTACGTTCGACAGCCAAATTTATTAATATTTATTTTAAGTGTGAGGTGAACGAGATGGTTATATGTATATCTATCTATCGGATCCCGTAAGATTTTGCTAGTACTTGCTATAAGTAGTTTTTTACAATACAGACGGGACAAAATGGAGCAGCGCATAAGAATAATAAGTTACCTACTACATATGTAATAATGCTCTGATGCTCAGTTTGTGCTACGGGCTAAATCGGTAAATTCAGAATTCCAGAGAATTTCAGTTATCAACTGTGAAAAATATGTAGTACCACAAATATACAACACATTTTTATCGTAACATACCTATGCCTGATGTGAAGCTTATATATTATGCATATTATGATTGGAAATAGGTTAACCCCTCAGCCTCCAGCTAAAAATGATTAACATCGCGTGCTTGCTTCGCGCGGCGCGGCGTTTCTAAAAATAATCTAACCTTGAATTTGTCGTACATTTATTTTAAATAATAATCGTTATAAATTTCATTATTATACATGTTTTTGTTTACTTATTATGTAATACTACCTGTTTCAGTACTTTTAATTCATTACAATTATTTTTTTAATTGTATTTTCGTAGTTAAAAATGTACGTACCCAGTACAGGACAGAACCTTGAATACTACAATTTTTCTATATATTACTCGAAATTATTTACGTTCTAAGATAAACTATACTCACACAAAGACTTTTATAACAATTTTAAAATAAAACAATATACTAAACACTAATAAAACATTACAAAAATCCAAAAATCAACACAATAACACGTCACACGAAATACGCGTTCCAAACGAACATAGATTTTGAATAAAAAACCATAAACTAACTACTTTTTATTGCATTAAAGGATAGGAAATTTCACATCGAGCCTACAATGCTAAATTTCTTCATAGAAAAGTAGTCTCTAAATATAAGTTTTTATGGGTTAAAGTGCTGTAGGTGGGTGCGGTCTCATGAGACCGCTAGGGATTTGACGGAATATGGCCGCGGGCTCATTCAACCGCTCGGGGGCTGAGAGGGTAAGTGATGATTATTTCGCTTTAAGCATTTGGCATAATACAATATTGTCTTGCGTAAAATGCTTAGACCAGGTAAGCGAGGTATAGAAACCAAAAAAGTGTGATACATCATATCGCTACGAGATATCATTAATAAAATAGAAAGAACAGAAAAAAGACTGTTTATGTTTATTTAAGAATGTCAATTTTGACTTTCATTGTAATACAGTAATATAGTTTTATATGGTGATGAAAATGGTTCCTTCACAATCTTTTTCATTTTACGAGATATTCTCTACGAGGTGCAACAGTATGGTAAAAATTCTTTCAAACACAGTGATTTTACGGGTTACTGCCCGTTTGTACTAGAATCATAGCATATAGAAATATGAATAAGATAAAAATCTAGTAGTATACTTTCTGAATACAGAAATATTAGCAGGTAAGGTAGTGTAACTCTTCAAACAAGCCATGTCTTGCAGTGTGAGCACACCGTCCTATCTTAACTTTATAGTTACATTTTATAATAATAATAATTAAGTAATATTAAACAGTACAATATTGCAGATAATGTCCAAAATAGAACCCTCTCGTACTCACGCACTTTTCCAATTTTATATTATTTTCTTGTTGCAGCTACTAAAATAAAAAAATCAAGGCAATGAAGAAATGATCAGAACATTTTATCTCCTACCATAGATTATGAAATGTGGACTTTTTATTAAAGAACTGAATCTGAGAGTTTGAATACCAGTGATGGTGTAACGAGCAAATAAATTTGTGGGCAATGGTGCCGTTTTGGACACAATGGTCGTACTGCTTAATTATTTTATACCTTATACTTTTTACAAAACAGGGTAAGTTATTAATAAAAATATTTTTTAACGAAAATTTCATGATGCCCCTTAGCGGATAATATGTTTTAGACTCACGACCTATAAAAATATCGTAGAATCTACTTTATGAAGAGAATAATATATAAGACAGTTTAATAGTATATAAGAAAGTTTTTTTTTAGTTTATAATAGTAGAGCCGCAGCAGTTTTTGCTGTTGCACGTATGGGCCGGTCCAAACCGTGGTGGTACCACGATCTCACAGAAGACCGGCGTGAAGTAGAAGTTTTGCTTCTGCAATTTTGTTCCACTCAAGACTAAACTTTCTCGGGGAAAACGAAGCAATAAGTCAAAGGCGCCCCCTGCCACACTATCCGTGGATTTCTGCAACATCATGGGACTTCATCCAAACCTTAACGCCGTTGACTATTATCTGTAAACGGCGAAGCAGGCCTTGCTCTTTCCGAAACACAGGTGTCCTCTCCGGCTGACACTTCATATCTCTCCTACCTGGGGTATAGATTAGAACACTCTTTTTTGCCTCGAGCTGGAGTTTGTGTGTACGTCAGAGAGGACATCTGTTTTTGACGCCTCGGCAGCTTTGAAAGTACGGACCTGTCCATCTTATGGCTACGCTTATATCGATCCCACAGCGGTAATGCCGACACAGACCGACTGATCGACCACGTCCAGATGGCTGCAGAATCCGTGCTACTACAGGTCCCCTCTGCAGAGATCGTGATACTTGGTGATTTTAACACTCAGCGTATTGAATGGCTTGGTTCTCGTTTAACCAATCACGCGGGTAGATCTGTTTATGACTTTGCTTTGGCATATGGTCTGGCATAACTGGTTACCTCGCCTACGCGGACCCAGATGTGGAAGATCATGTACGTTCCATGTAGGATCTTCTACTGACCTCTCATCTGGACGGATATCAGGTCTCCGTTGATGCCCTTCTGGCTCCTCGGACCACTGTCTGATCCGGAATACGGTGCCACTTACGCTTCCATCGCGGTTGCGTACTGCAGGTCGCCGTGTTAGGCATTATAGGTCAGCCGATTGGGATTGCATCCTACCCTTGGAGGCGGGTTTGCTTCTCGCCAGTGATACGATTACTGATTCTATCGCTGATGTTATGCTACAGGGAATCGAACTACTTATTCTATCATCTGTAGTACCTATCGGAGGCAGAACCCAGCCTAGATTTGGTCGCCCCTGCAAAATTGTAAATTGCATTACATCGTAACCAGGAGTGTTATCAAGACTGGACTCGCGCATCGACGTCTCAGGATGCAATTACCAGTGTTCTTAAAAGGAGTATAATTCTGATTCAAGGTCCTTCAAAAGTGGCATTGTCAAGGCAAAGTTAGATCACATCGGCAGAATTGGCAAGAAACTTGTTCATCTTCCTTCGGGAACACGTGCATTCTGGTCTCTCGCCGAGACTGTCCAAGGGAATTTCTGCCAGCCATCTTTTCCATCTCTGCACAGCCTGCAACTTTACAAGGCGCAGGTTCGGCCGCACACGGAATACTGTTCCGATATCTGGGCCGGGGCTCCCCAGTGCCAGCTTCTTTCATTGGATCGCATCCAGCGTAGAGCAGGTCGAATCGTTGGTGACCGAGCTCTTTCCGATCGGCTTGACTCACTGGCACTGCGACGAGATGTTGCATCTCTTTGCGTATTTTATCGCATCTACCACGGGAAAAGCTCTGAGGAATTGTTTGGACTGATTTCAGCCGTACAGTTTCACCATTGCACATCGCAACAAAACTCGCGATACCATCTGGGGGACTGGCGGTCTACTACTAAGGAGTTTTCTTCCTCGCACAACTTCCCTGTGGAATTAACTATCACCAGAGATTTTTCCGGACGGATACGACTTAGGGACCTTCAAGAAAAAAGCCTATTCCTTTTTAAAAGTCTGGCAACGCATCTGCAATCCCCCTGGTATTGCAACTGTTCATGGGCGGCGGTAATCACTTACCATCAGGATAGCTGTATGCTCGTTTGCCACTTCTTCTATAAAAAAAAAACCTTATTTGAGCTTTTGTATTGATTAAAATTTGAACATTTTCGTATTTTTTTTAATCATGAAAGTATTTTTCTTTTGAAACAATAATTTTAAAATATATATACATGCTCCATGCATACCGGTAGATGGACTGACAAATAAATAAAGATATAAAAATTTAATTCGCAACCATTCGCTCAAATGAATACAATGATGATTCTTACCTGGATTGAAAAGTAACTCCCGCCCTCCCTCAATTGCGTGCACTAATTCCATCACCATTAGTCCCAGTACCACTACTCTCAACAGCACTACTCCCGGCATCACTACTTCCAACACCACTATTTCAGGAAAAACACACCATCGACGATAATACGACACGTGTTTCGCCCCTACACGAGGCATCCTCAGGAGATATAGACTCTACAGCGCCTCACAGCTAGGCTTAGTTTAGCGGTCAGCCGCCGTAGTGTATTTAATTGAGCAGATGGTTGCGAATTAAAGTTTGATATCCTTATTATAATGAATTTCCGCAAAGTAACGCCTGATTCCATCATTTATGACAAATACATTTCAATTGTATCATTATTAAAAAATTGTATGTTCATAAAATACATTGTAACAAGGCAGATGTCACAGCTTTTTACCTTACCGAATGGCATTGTTGCTGACATGTCCCGGACGCATACTCCCGGATGACGTCATCCCTGTATTATAACGAACATATCCACCTGTCCCTCTGTACCTGTACAGACATTCCTATTTATTTTCTTTAGAACTATGTCCATTTGCGAGCTTATAGAAAAAAAATGTATTGCTTATATCATTGTAAAATGGACTACACTTTATAATGATATAAGGTATATATATACAAACAGTTAGGCTTCGGATTTAAATAGCAAATTGAGGTAAATCTTGATGGCGCGATTTATCTATGTACGTTGACATCTGTTTTAATTTGTGAGAACCAGTGATGTAATGTTACTTTATAAATATAATTATTCTAAATTATTGTGTTTTTTTAAGTATGTTGTGACTTGTATAATGCAAAAATAAAATGATTATGTTAATTAATAATATATTAGCCTATATCTGCCACTGCTTCTTCTCTTCGAGTATTTTATTCGGTCTGTTGCTGGAGCTTCCCAGTCCTAATCGAATAAGTTATAGCTGCCTTATATTAGAGGTGGTTTCCACAAGGTGTGTAATTGATTAACTTAGAAGTATAACGTTAATTTTAAAGTACATGTAATTTAAGAACATCTTGAAATATATATAGTACCTGGACATGTATCAACCGTGAACGATTCGGTCGTTAAACTCTGGTCTCGTAAAAGTATTGATGATTGCAATAATTTTTGTGAACGATCTGTAACAAACGATTGACAAAACGTTCTAACCTATGACCTGAGATTCTACGTTTTACGCAAATTAAGATGTTGTAGTGATTGAATAGGTTTTTTTCTACGTATTATTCAAAATAAATGTTATAGTCGTTTCAAGAAACATATACTAATTTTATAAGACAGCATCGTTTGTATATGAATTTGAGATAATTTATGAAACATACAAGTCTATTTTATCTTTCGTTGCGCGTAAATATGAGATACAAGTGCTTTATATTTATTCCGTAGTAAATATTACTCAAAATATTCATCATATCATACTAAAAGTTCAGAATACACACATATTTATATAAAAAATAAAACGAAGTATTTGCCCGATCGAAACCGAATGACGACGATGACCTTTATGATCAAGTGGATCTCATAGGTTGCAAAGCACTGCAATCCAAAATGATCCATTTGAATAATCGATCTGAATGTCTTCGTTCATTTGATGAATCAAAAAAGATCAAGTCTTTTGAAATGAACGATTCACACACGTCTAACAGAAGAGTCTAGTAGGATAATATATAAAGAATATGTAAGTATATGAGTAAAGTAAATATTTTAGGAAGCGGACAAGCGACAGATGTTGATGTTCGACTAACAGCTCCGAGTTGGGTAGCGCGTGGAGGTTCTGCTACACTGCGTTGCCTTCATCAGGTAGGTCAATGCTATTTCATATTGACAATATACTTTTTTAAATTTTGTACTTCTCAAGCTTAATCTTGTTACAAAACATGGTTAATTGATAGTCTACGGCTTATACTGTGGTTTCAAAATATTCTTTTCTTTCTTAAGAAGTCCCCTTACTACGATTCATTCTTCAGCATTCAGTCTTCGCATAGTATAAATTTGCTATCAAAATCTATATATTACATACTAGTTCATATATTTCCGCGGGACTTCTTTCGTGAAACAGGTTTTAGCTTAAACCTGTAATTAAAATAAATGTAAACTACTTTTTGTAATAAAACCGATTAGGTCTGTCATATTAATGTCAATGTTAATAACTTTTTAACACCAATCGAATTTTGCCCGTTTTTAGTCTGTGTTGAATTCATGAGAACTCAAGCGGCGAAAGTTTTCTATCTTTTAATATTGATTTTTTTTTAAATTTGGCTCATACCAATCTATACTAAAATATCCTCGAATTTCCTCATAGGCGATGGGCAAGTTTTGTTCTATTAGTCGCCTTAAGCGCTGTCCTATCGCCATCGCTCGCGCGATCATGCGTTGCGTCCGACGAAAATGATCGTGCGACCGTGCGTTTAAACATACTCATGTCTGCGGAATGTCTTATTGAACGTCGTGCGATCATGGGATGTGACTGAAGAAATTGCGCGTGCGGATTCATAGGACGATGAAATCGCATCGCATAATGCATCGCATCGCATGGCAATAGGACAGCGCCTAAAAGTAGCCACGTTTTCCTCCGTAATTGCAGTTGAAGTTCGTGATATTCGGGATTTCTCAACGAATTTCGTCATGGAGAGAAATATGGATACGTTCTCATTCTGCGTACCAACGTCTTGCGGTGCTCGAGTGATAAACTCCTTTACCAAAATCATTTTGAAGATAAATAGTGCAGTCTTGCGGATAGAGTGAACTTTTAAAATCATAAAAATCATCGCCCTAAAACTGTCGCGTTAATTCTATTTTCGCTAAGGATGACGAACTTCAACCTGTAATAAATGATGAAAAAAAATATTTATATCATTCTACAGATTTAACTTTTCATAAAAGGAATCATAAAACCATTGATTAGTAGTAATTGGAATGTTAAAATATTTTACCTAAATCACTCACATTGATTAGATAAAAATCTTAATAACAACCACACAGAATGCGTTGACACTCAATACATAAGTGATAATGTTTTGTATAAGTAAATATTATACTTTCTATAAAAATAGATACATAAACAATCACATTAAGCAACTTATTAAAAAATTAAGAAATAAACAAGAATGAAAAAAACTTAATATGATTTAGAAATGTTTGTACTGTCGAGGTTGATGGGATGATAAAACAACTAAGCTAAAACATATATTTAGAAAAGGACGTCGTAAGAGTAATCAGTGTTTCAGTTAGCGAGCTCGTCCGCAAGTTTTTACAAATTCGTGTAAGGTATTAATAGAAATGTAAATTACTTTCATTGCCACCTTCGCGTTGTGCCGTAAATAATAAAAGATTTGCCTTTGCGATATGCACAGTGGTTGCGTTTGTTTTTGCATCATCAAGAACCTTGCATTCAGTAGTTTTGGTTTTAAAAATTACCCTTATTACGTTTTTTATTAGGTACCACCACAGCTTCTATATAAAGTCGAGTTTCTGAGGTCTGGAGCAAAACTGTTGCAATATGTGCGTGAAAGAGTACCGCCATTTACTAACTATACATTTCCCGGTGGTAAGCTTAATGTGAGTATTTAATTTTTTATATCCACTACTGTTGTCATCGCTATCGCCAGATTATAATCTATGGTTGGAATTATTGCCACCATCAGTGATCTCTGAAGGACAAGGCTTCCTAATAATTTATCTGTATCCAGTTATTCCGTAGAAGAATAAAAATGATTTTCGGCTGCTGAGTTTATTTATATCCTCATATTATATTGAATAAAAAAAATTGTTATTAAAGCCTTCGCGAAAAACTACAGAATATATTTTCATAATCTGGTAGTGCTATTAGATAATTGATTGTTTTCTTTAATCGCCACTTATAATAATGTTGAAAATTATTTTGGTCTCCCATTAGATGTCGGGACAAATGAATAAAACATAATATATACAGTTCCCACCAGGTATTACTCCATATCACTCCGTGGTGGTCGTAAGAGGAGACAAAGGTTAAACTGAAAGACAAGATGTGCAGCAGTATCTTCCTGATAACAGGTAAACTCACCTGTCAAGCGTGATGACTACAGCTATTATACCTCTGATGTCCTATCAATTTATGGACAAGGTCTATGTTCAGCAGTAGAGTTTGGATATGCTTTGATCGTGAAGGGTTATCGGTCTGACGATAGGACTTGGATTTATGGCATCGTAATAATTTAATATTATCACCGCCATCGTTGTATATAAATGTTTTATATTTATAACGTTTTATTTTCAATAATTTAATTTTAGGAACGACGTATACTAATTGCCAACGCCGCGTTAAAATTTAAAGAGAAAAGTAAACAGAGCTTGTTGTTGAATTATGTATGAAAGCTTAAAGCTTTGTAAGATGTCGTTGAAGGTCGCTATTGTTACAGATGTCTCTCGTGACAGAAAATTCTATTACGATTGAGAATCTTGATCCATCAGCCTCAGGCCTTTATTGGTGTGAAGTTTCTCTAGAGACGCCAATCTTCACAGCTGCGTCGCCAACTCATCAATTGACTGTAGTTTGTAAGTATAAAGAAAACCTTTGAGTATTTTCTTTCCAAATTTGAAGACCTGTTGTACAAAATACAACGAAAGAACATTCTATCAAATTTCTATTTACACCTTATTTTTCTTAGAGAATTTTATTTAAATAGTAAAAATTGTTTTCTTTAGTTCGAAAATTGAATACAAAAACTGAATCTTTTTTAAAGTTTTTTGGCGTATTATAGATATATAGTAGTAGCGCACGTCTTATCTTAAATAATGTATATTTGGTGTATTTTCAATTTGAATTAGAGTAACGACATGATTTATGATATTGTGGAAACCGAAAGAACGTAAAATACCCATCGACCGTGTCCTTTTTTTTTGGTGTTTTTTATCATAACGCCACCACTCCGAAGATATGTAGCATGTACCTACTTTTGCTGTAGGCTAAAGGCACATTTTTATCACACAATGTCTTCGGGATGTATGTGACCTCAGTAAGAGAAACAATTTTTGGATCTGAAAATGGATTATAATCGAAACACCATATTGAATATATAAAAATAATTGTATTACTTCTGTAAACCCAGTTTCGAGATAATCGTTCTATTAATATAAGATATTAATATTTATTTTTAATCAACTCTTTCTATTAGATGCTCAAAAACACCCACCTATCATTACATTTGGTAAGCCAGACGTAGTGGTGGAAGGCTTATTACGAGCCAATTGTACCAGTGCTCCCGCTGCTCCGGCGCCGCGACTGACTTGGTACATCGACAATGAAAAGGTTTGAAATATTAAATACATAAATAAGTTAATACTTTACAGATAATACTAATCACCATAACTAACGCCTCTCGTAAGTGTGACTAAGTGGTTCGTAAGCCGTGGTAGCTCAGATGGTTAACGCTCGCTGTAAATATAACAGAATGCGAGTAACTCAGGTTTGATCCCCGCCGACACCAATTAAATTGTTAATTGCAATTTTAAGTGCTGATTTACCACGTGCTCGGCGGTGAAGGAAAACATCGTGAGGA
>DWHP01003113.1:0-13717 GCA_018247895.1 Parnassius honrathi
GCCTGCAGCAGTCCACTGCTGGACATAGGCCCCTCCCAAGTTATATATTTATATATTTACATACGCAACTTGGGAGAGGCCTATATCCAGCAGTGGACTGCCGCAGGCTACTGATGATGATGATGATACTATCATATACATTTAGTAAAAATGTTGGTAATTTTATACTTTCGCGGTCCCCTCGTTTTTTGGCTCTAGAAAATAAAAAAATCATCTGATTTCGATGATTTTTTTATCTTTGTTTTATGGCGGATTTATGAAAAAAATCTGGAAAATATTTCACCCGAAAATTTCGTATAGTTTTATGACTTTACGAGCTCTGGCCTTAGCGCATATAGCGTAGCGCGACTGCGCTACGTTGAGTGGCGCAGTTAAGGGAAGCCCAGTCGACCGAGCCCCGGTTCACGGAGCTCCTACTTCTCAGTGGTTTGTAAAAAAAAACACAAAGGAGATGGCAATATCTATTCGCTCGCTTCGCTTGCGTACTCACTCCCGCCATCTCCTTCTAACCTAACCTGTCCGGGTCGGGATGCCCTAACAGCCAGGCCACGGGAAATTCGCCGTAGCGAAAATTCGCTCGGCGCGAACGGCGAGGCGTCTAGCGACTAAAACAAATGTATAGAAATGTATGGATTGAGCCACGCGTACCGGCGAATGGCGACGCAACCGGCGAAATTTACCGGGCGAATCGCGCAGGTGACTGGCGGCGCGGCAGGCGACTGAAACAAATGTATGAACCAGTACGGTGCAAGCCACGGGGTCGGGCGGCAGACGCGGCGGAAACCGACGAATAGTATAGGGAACAAAATATTTTAGTTGTTTTCGCCGCGAAAAATGCCGGGCCGACAAAAACAAATTAAAATTCTATCCGCGTTGAATTTTTTCTCCTATTCTGGTTGAATATTAACGAGAATATAATCGCAGGTTTCGACACTCATTTTGTATTTACTCGAAAAATTTATCTAGATGCATTCTATTTGTTGTGGAATTCTCCATGTATAACCCAATTCCTATTCAAATCATGTACTCCGCAGTCTCTCCAAATGTTATGTCTTGAATCAAAAAAACAATTACTTTCTAAGCAATATCGAGATAACTTTGATAAAGACATTTCACTCTCGGCCTATCTGGTCGCGGCGGCAAACGTGAATGCCTGTGGCCCTCAAATCGCGCCGCGCGAATTGTCGCCCCGCCTGTCGCTTTGCCGTTCCCCGTGGCCAGGCCGTAACTGAAAATCGGCCTGAAATACACTATAAAACCAAACCGCCATCGTGAGATAGAAAGTGTACCATCGTCGTCTAGGGGCGCGGTGCGTCGCAGGAAGTGTTCGTGCGCAGCGTGCACGACGCGCAGCGTAGCCTCCAGCGCGCACACGTCGTGCTCGCGCCGCTCTATCTCCGCGTCCAGCTGAGCGCCGCGCTCGCGGAGCTCTGCGCGCTCGCCCGCGAACTGATCACGCAATACCACTCAATTCCTCATTGCTTCTTAAAGATCACGTTGGCCAATATATGGGCATAAGTTTTGGCCAATGCTTATGGTCATCACGCAAAATAAGGTGGACTTCTGATCTGTGTTAGTCGCCCACGACAGAGACAGCGTAAGTGCCGCCGCGACTACGCATTTGTATTATGCAATAAACTAAGACACAATGGGAGGCGTTCGGCACTAACACCACCAACGCGCTTATCACTGACGTTTCTTGAGTAATCGTGCATGGCGTAGTACTGACACTAGGCCCATAGAATTGAACATGAAAAATGGAGATATTTACATCAGATGGTACGGCCCTGAGTTGCCCAGACGAAGGTCGACTGGGGTAGGGCAGGAATGCAGTCCGTCCAAACGTTAAACCGGGCTAACCGGGTTTTTCGATCGGGCGCGAACATCAGAATAGGATGAAAAATTAATATTATATTTAGTCGCTAAAATTCCAATATTAGATAACACAAAACTCATCTTTTTATTAACTTTTCATGGAACCCTCCTCAGATTAGCTTTTACAAATTGAATCTAGTGTTTCTGTTCCACATATAGTATAATAACAAGAAATTCTTTGAATATCCATTACACTCAAAATCAAATAGCCATCTAAAAAAATATGTCCGAATTGATCTCAGTAGCTATAAGCTAGCTCAGTAGCTGTCATAGAAAGTGAAAAAGGAGCATGAGACTACATGAGTAAAGAAACCGACCAGAGGGAAAGCTACATACAAACGGCTCGCTGCGAATACACCCATACATAACGCAGCGATGTGTTCATGAGCTCTCACTGACAGGTTCACCGACGCTCCGCCGGGGTACAACGGTTTGCGTTGGCTCAGTCAGATCAGAGTATCCATGAAAGGGCTTTTAGTCGTGCGCATTTAAATAAATATACCAACAAAATTTCGAAATTTTATTTATCAATTAATTTATTACGGTATTTGCAATTAGTAAATAATTAGATTTATTTTAATTAAAATAATTAGAGTTAAGTTATTATAAATTTATATAGGTAAATAATAAGTGTGCTGTATAAGCAAAAATGCGTAATAGTTGTACAGTACGCATTAATAATTCTAGAGAAAATAAGTATTATTCCTTTTTGTATCCGAGAGATCAAGTCAAGTAAGTACCTTTTTGTTTGCTGATGATATATCGCTATTGTTTGAAATTAATCGATACGAAACAGTTCTTGATAGCGAACAATTAATAGATATTCTGATGTTACATTATGTAATATAAGTTATAATTAATACGTATGTTTATACCCTATATAATAATTTAATTTTTTCCTTATTGATTAAAATTAATCGACACGAAACAGCTCTTGACTTCAACCAATTACGAGATATGTTGTTACATTAATATAAGTTATAATTAATACACATGTTGTTTTACACTATATAATATTTTTATTTTTTCCTTAAAAATTTCACATGCATCATGTGACAACCCTATCAGAATAGGTATACATTTTCGACGTTGATAGGAAGCCTCTGGTCCTTACTCTGTGGTCAGACACCTACGCTACGCTCTGTCGACGACGATTAATACTTGACACGACGATGGGAAGTCAAAATTAAGGGTTTATGGTCTCCTTGATACATAGTGTATAGTTGGCTCATACATTGGTGCGCAATCTAAGTGCTGTTGGGTTTCGACACAGTCTGTTAGCCGTTCTTTTCTAAAAGCTTTAGTTCCACATGAGAAATTTATTATATACCATAGAAAAATTCTATATACATAAATATCACATAGACAAACACCCCGGCAAGAAACAATTATTTTTACATACTTGAGGCCCGTAGCCACGCTTTGTGTCTTTTAAACTGTTATATTTTTACACAATTAAAAATTTTGTACAGTTGTTTAGATGGTAATACTGCAATGATGTAAAACAATTTTTTTCTGTAATATTATCTTCCATGTAAGGTAACATAACTTGTATCCCGAATATTGGATGTAAATACCAAGAGGGGTAACGGACAGCGTTAAAGATGCTACGCGGCGCACCTAGTGCGGCCATCGTTAAAACACTTATCAAGCGTGGCTTATTGCACAACCTCCATTGAACGGTAGCGACCCATGTGGCCCTTGTAGGAATACCAGGTCGGAAAACAAAAATATCTGGACAAAATTTTGGGGTTGTTGTCGGAAGATACAAATAATATAAATAAAATGTTATATAAAAAGTTTATTTTTTAAATGAAGGCTACAAAAAGAGTTTACATTGTTGACACATAAATAATTTAAGTGCACTCAATTTTTAGGTTGCCACATGTATTAAATTTAATTTTTTTTAGGTTATGATTAAGTAAGCATCTATCTGTATTTTTCTTCAACACAATATTTTTACCTACTTATAATAGCACTGATAATAGTGACGTGTTTTAAAATAAAGTTGCACTGAGCCAATGTAGTTATACATGCACTCACCTTTATCTTGAAAAACGTGACGCTAAGCTGCTCGCCGCAATCGTCCTTTCCCAGTGAAGCAATAAAAATATCGTGCCTGTAAACGTTTAGTAACACATAAACATTGCATTGACATAAACAGATTAAAATTTTGAATTGAGAATATTTTTAGTTCTTTTTGTTTTATGAATGTATTATTTTTGAGGAAACTAGTAATAGCTACAAGAACCGGTAATCAATGGTGAAGAAAGGTTCTCAAATGGCAATGCCGTACCGACAAACGTAGTGTACTATATAAAAATAAAATAAATAACGAGGTTTACTTATTATTTTTAAGAATAAGGGTAGCAAACGAGCACACAGTCCACCTGATGATAAGTGGATGCTGTGGCCCATATACATCTACATCTTTACTCAATTAAGAATCAAAATATAGATACATTGTCACCCAGAGAACTTACATGAAATGTCTCAATTACCATAAAACAGCAGTATTAAGCTACTATTTTATGTTGGTGTTCTGCGAGAACGTGGTCCTTCCCCAGTCGAGCTGACCCATTCATGTAGATTTGTGATGGGCTGGAAACAACTATCATTTAAAACTGTAGTTAACTATCACACACACATACACACACACGCAAGCACGCACGCACGCACGCACTCTAGAATGTAATCCTGTACCGTGCAAGGCTTTTACATACATCCGAGGAAATTGCGCACGGACAATCAGTCAGACCCGGAACTTTTATTTGTAGACTATAGATATACTTATTCCGTCTTTATTCTTCTGTAGAGCCTCACCCCATATGTATGTGACATACGTTAGAAATCGACTGATTACGGCGGAAACCATACTGTCGGTGCATGAAGATCATTCTTTTATATGCCATAAGGTAGGCAATCAATATACGCTCCATAAGCTTGCAGAGTATGGAGGCAATTGAGAATAGACAATAATAAGCAGACGGACTACCATATTATAATAATAATTAAATTTCTACTAACAATTAGATTACTGCAAGTTTATGGCAGACAATTACCTCTTGACAAGCTGCTGTACGCGTTGTTCTCGTTCGCGTATTTCACTTCGCAACTTCCCGCAATCTTCGAGCAAGGCGCGTTTCTGCACGCCGAACATGTCGCGTCGCGCGGCGATCTCTATCAGCCGCTCTTTCATAGCCTTTTAATTAAATGAGATTTTTTACAGAAGATTAATGTTGACTAAGAAGCTAGCAATATAATGAAGTTTTTTTTTCGAAGTAAACAATTTAAATTACAGTCCAAATACGTCCTACTGCTGGGTATAGGCCTACGCTTATTTCTGAGGTTATGAATATATTACTTTGCCCTGCTTAGTATCACCGATTAATATCGTAGCACTTTTGCTATTTATTTAATGGAAGTTCATTGTTTTACTATAGAAATCTTGGACTTTTTTTACCCAGATAAAAGTACTCTAATTTCTAAAAAAATTAGTCTGGCAAGTACGGTAGATGACTGAGTATCCATTCAAAGGCTTCTGAATTTTGACAAAGTGGTGCAGTGTAATCTGAACGCGTGTTATCATAGAGAAGCTTAATTTTTTGACAATTTGTTGTTTGATAGCGAGCTTGTTCATTATCATTTGCAATTCTAAGAAGTATATCATGCATTACAGTTCATGACAAATCTACAGCTGAACACAGCTTCTCCCTAGGCTTGGCTTTTCTCATAGATCTCTTAGAGGACTCCAGTAAGACAATAGTAAGTAAGACAGTTAAATTTTAGACTTGCCATTACTAAAAAACGGCAATTTCATAAGTAAGCAATAACAATATAAAAGGTTTCTTGTTTGTTGGGCAGGCAAATATGACATCTCAAAACCTTTTATTATCTTAGCCTTAGTTATCTTAGATCATAAGCACCGGCAACCAACTACGAACAAAGAAGGGTCTAAGGACTCACTCTCCACGTACTTCATACCAGAGAGACCAGACAGAAATAGGTAAGAGAACGTTGTCAAACTAAACGGACTCCTTAGTAGAAAAGAAGTATCTGCCTGAAGTAAATATTCTCAACTGTGGAACGTAAAAAAATAATACTTACAATACAAATAATAGTTACAACTATATTTTTTGCAAATAAAGATTGGATGGACCGCTAGTTAAAATAGAATGTCTAATACCGAGATCGCGTCTCGTTACTCACCGCGTCGAGTTGCAGTCGTCTCTCGTCGAGCGTATAGGCGGTGCGGTCGAGGCCGGCGAGTGCTCGCGACGCGTGCGCTACTCGAAGCCGCATCAATGCCTCTTCTACACGCAGCCTCCGCCATTCTTCTCGCATTGACGCTACCTCCTTATCACCGCCAGTTACATTGAGCATCGAAGTTTTGAGACGATTTTGCTGGAAAAATATTCATTTTTTTATTGATCTTAATACCCAAAATGAAATAGCAAAAACCATTTATTACATAATGATAGTTAAAGATTAGTTAAAGTCTACATTATGTCCACTCCTGGGCACAGGCCTCCTCTCATTTCTGAGAGTTATCATGATATCATATAAAATAGCTGCAAATATTTGTCATAAGATCTGATATAATTTTGACATAGTTTAAGTAGTCCAAAATTTGAAGACATGCAAAAATAAAGTTTTATATAAGTATTGTAAATAAGTATTGTCTTGTCCAGTTTGATTAATTCGTGATGTGTTTTCTATTTAGGTCCTATCTATCTCATAGGTCGGTATTTAGAGACAAGACAATATCAAACGTCCATTTTCAAAAGTAGTTTAGACAATACTATATTCACAAATCTTAACATTGTAAAGCTTTAGTTTAAGTTTGAGATAACCTCTGCACATCGGACCTAGTGTCGGGTTTGTGGTGGTAATCATTGGTGAGGTAGTATCAATACAACGCACAATATAACGCACTTATGGAGGGAGGGTAGTGCTTCTCATACAAGGCTTCTCATATACCACTTAATTTCAATTAATGGAAAAAAATTAAGGGCTTATGCAGTACCGTTAAAATACCACACATGTTAAATCAGAAATTTTTAGTTTTATTTGAAATTATGGACACAGTTCAAAAGAACTATATTATTTTTACTAGATTGTCATTGCACTAGAGAACTTCAACCATTGCACGTATTGTCCGCCTACCTTGGAATGGCTAATAGCATTGAAAGTATTTTTATATAGACTATCAATAGGGTTTTATTCAATATTTCACTAATATAGCAAAAAAAGGCAGTGAGAATCGCAAATCAGCCGTAATATAATATATTAAATGGTAGATTACCACAACCGCATACGTAACTAAAAAGAACACAACATAATGTCGATTTTGATCACATTAAAAATCCCGATTACTGGCTCGCTCACCAGATTGGCGTGTTCAGCACTCTTAGCCTCGAGCTCTCTGGTAAGTCGGCGCATGTCGTCGTGCAGGCGCGCCTCGTGCCGCTCCAGCAAGGCAACGCGGGCTGCGTGACGGGCGCATACTTCTTTCAATCTGATAAACGATAACACGGTTTGAAGTTTTTCATTTTCATCAGCTGATAATAGCCCGCTGTTGGATATACAACTCTTCAGTGATCGAGAATTCTCCAGTGGTCCAGTGTTCGCAGAGAATCGTACCGAACCGTTTTTAAAAAATATATAAAACAAGTGCCAAACTACCTTACAGTCCACCTAGTACACATGGTAAGTGGCTACTGCAGGAGTTTTGGAGGTAACTTAGCCGTTGACGGATTGTCGCTCCTGTATCGTCGCTTGAATAATGGTTTGAAGTGGATTTGTAAAACCGATGCGGTTTTGTGAATTGAGTGTCTGCACGTGTGAACTATTAGAGGAAACGACGAAACAAGTGCTTTGATGTTGATATAAACCTCAAGTTATTTTGATCGCTTGGGCGCCTTATAAACTTGAGTGGCTGTCATCATCAACTGTCGCTGGGTTGAGCTGTCGTTAAAATCTCCCAAAAACTTCGCAATATGACGCATCAGCATATTGTGAAGAAAAAATATTTAAAAATGAAGATTCCGAAATAAATGATAGGCTCAGAAGGGTTAGAACCCAGAGCCGTAAAGCCCAACCCAGAGCAGTCCATGGCACCTGCAGACAACTTTACACAAAGAAGGCTGCGGATACGTTGTCAACTCTGAGCAAGATGGGAGCGCCTCACAAGCTGTAATTATACTGATGAAAAGGAGTCCTACTCAATGCACGTTCTGTATGTTTATCAAGAAGATGATAGGCGATAGCAGTATAATTAGTGTTGCGTCTTTTACGTTGTCACAGCCTAATGACGTTGTGCAACGTCGCCGTCGCTATTTGAAGTTTAAAATAAAATACCAGCCTACGTCAGGATCAATCCACAGTGTTGCCTACATAATATGTTTTGGCGGACTACACGTCACGTCCTTGCAATATCTTTAGTTTCTTGTGAATGCAGATGTTTTCATGATGCCAAATTCTCACCACACCGTGGGTTGACTGGCAGAGAATGCCTGAAGGCATTAAGTCAGCTCTTTGTTTTATTTTGTTTTAAATAGTGCATTAAAGAATAAATAAATAAATAAAATGTTTTCCATCACCGCCGAGGACGTAGTTAAACAGCACTTTAAAGTGCAATGTGTCAATGGTGGGTCTTAAGATCGAACTCTGTTCGCTCGCATACTGAGGTGAGCGATTATGCCCTTATATACCGCAGCTTATCACGGATTGGAATTTTTAAGGTTATCGAATGAATAAATTCTTTAGGTCTACCATGACAAACTTCATAATCAATCAAAAACCGTTGTTCACATTTACGCTTGACTAACACGCCATTAGGTGAGACAAAAGTCAAACACATAAAATAAGTGAAATAAAAAAAATATTTCTACTAACAGGGTGGTGCCACTTTGGAATAAGATAAAATTTAACTTGTGGAAATGTTATCCTTTTTTTACAATTATTGCCTCTGACTTGGGTTGCCGGAGATCGCGACAATCGGCTAGCCAGGTACGCGACCAAAAATAATATTTAAGATACAATATTTTACTTGGTTTATATCACATGATGTAATTAACATGAACCTCTGTGTGATAAAGCAATTGATTTGAGTGCACCAAGTAGCAATAAAAATACATTGCAAATTATTCTTTATACCTACCTATTCTCTCGTTCAGAAAGTTCTGCGGAATAGACTCTTTCAGCTTGAGCGCCTTCCATATGTGAAACCCGAGATCCAATGGTTTCCACTTGGTAACACTATAAAAATTACTGAATTGTTCACGTAAATATAAAGTCCATATGTCCAATTAATAATATAGAAAGATTCCAAGATTTTTTATCAAGATTACATAATATTGAACTAATCAAATAAAGCCATTATTGTCTTTACACAATAATTGATGTCCCTCTATCTCTACATACTCAAAATATCCAGATATATTAATCTACACTCTATTAGAATTCCTTAGCGGTATCATCAATTACATTACGAATAAACTTCCATGTGATATGAAATCCTCTTTAAAAAATTTGTTGACACCTAAGGTTGAGGTATATTATTTAAAATTACTTGTTACTATTATTACTTTGTACACTTTCGACATGTATACTGCACGACCCCTTTTTAGCGCCTGAAAAGAAATTGGGTGTAATATGTGAACGGAGTATAAGCCCATGGCACTGATATTTTACATAAAAATAAAAACAAAATTTTTTAATTAAGCGTTTGGAAAAAAATTTTGAACAATTACTTTGCCCTTGAGCTTATGTCCCTGCGAAGTGACAAGGTCAAAGACGCCTACTTGTTTTATTGGCGTTCGTAAAGCAGGGTGAATATGATTTGAATTTCGATAAATATTAATTAATTTATTTATGTAGTTCCAAATTTTTGTTTTTATTTTTGTAAAATATCAGTGTCATGTGCTTCTAACCCGTTTACATGTTATACACCTTATTTTTTTTGGACGGTAAAGATCATCCCAGTATATTAATTATATTTTAAAATATATGCTAAAATATATAATTTTTTTCTGTTGCGGCTCTACCCATATCTCTAACCACACCAGCAAATGTTAGCTGGTAGAGAATAACAATTTGGTTTTGTACCAATCATTTTGGATGCAATAAAGAATTTTCTATCAACCTATTGTGATACGTCTCTTTTATGGACATTCTGAAGTCAGGAACCGACAATTTTTTAAACATATTTGTATTTTCCTAAATTGTTTATGCACGCTCGTAACATAAAACATAACATAAGTACTCACGCCTGTCACCCAGAGGGGTAGGCAAAGACTACAGACTTCCATTTGGCACGATGGTGACACACCTCTCTCGCCTCCTTCACATTAATATACCTACACACATACACGCTCGTCGGTTAAGGGTACTCCTAACTTGGCGCATTTTCAATATATCGCCAATTTAGTAGATAAACTTTCGCCTAGGACGTCGCTTTTCAACTCTTCCATTCACTTCTGCAACATAAATTTGCTTTGGCACTTTTTCGTCATACCAACATACATGACCAAACCACCGAAACATTCTTTTCTTAATCCTGGTCACCGCATCATCTTGCAAACCACACTCTTCTTTTATCACACAGTTTCTCACCCCGTCACTCAGATTCAGCCCTAACATACTCCTTAGCGACTGCATTTCTACTGCATTTATTCCACTCTCGTGCTTCTTCTGCCACACCCAACTTTCACTACCATACGTTAAAGTAGGGACTAATACAGCACTGTGCCAATTGTCATACGTGCCTTTTTTGACACATTCTGACTTTTCACAATTGAGTGTTGAGCCCCATTTACTTGATTTCCTGCGTTCACCCGTCGTTATATATCCTTATCATATCCTCCATTACTGTCGAATATACACATCCCAAATACACAAACTCATCTACTTGCTCGACCATCTCCCTTTCTTTTCTTATTTCACATATCGTTTTAATTTCTTCTCTTTCAAAAACCATAACTTTCGTCTTATTTGTGTTCACTTTCATAGCCCTTTCTTTTAATGACCTGTTCATTAATGTAACCATGATTTGCAACTCGGCCGCCGATGACGCAAAAATAACTTGATCATCGGCATACAAAAGGCATTTGACTCACCCATTCTTAATCCGCATTCTTCAACTTTCAAATTTTTCAAACAACTGTCCATATATAGGTTGTACAACTATGGGGAAGCCACACAGCCTTGTTCGACATCTTTATGGACGCCAAACCAGTCCGAGTAAACCCCGTTGATCCTAACATAAGCACTATAGTCTCTATAAAGAGACTTTAATGCCTGTATCAAACCAGCGCTCAATCCAAATGAATTCAGTGTTTGCCATAAAACACCCTGTCCACTCTGTACATCCCATTCCCTTTCTAAATACCCTTTTCTCTTATATATTGGGTTGCTTCAGTTCTCAGCATAAGTTAAACAAGGTGTACAGCAGGCCTGCCACCACTTCCTCTCCAGCCCTTAGTATTGCGAGTGAAACTCTATCAAATCCGGCTGCGTTACCTGCTTTCATACTTTTAATTGCTTTCATTATTTTATCTTTACATATCTCCCTACCTCTTTTTTCTTCTTTCGGAGTTTCTATTTCATTTAGTTCATACGTTGTCTCCTCCCTCATAAACATGCTTTCAAAATATTCCATTCTCGTCTCTTATAGCATTCATTCTAGGCTGTTTTGAATGTCCAATGGCAGTTCTTACGAGTTTGCAGAACATTTTAATATTTGCCTGGAAGTTATCCGATATTCTTCTATCATTCTTATCCGTTCTTTCTTGATTTTTCCTTTCCACTACTTCTTTTACTTTCTTATTTAGATGTCTAAAGACAGCCTTTTTTCTTTCAATATCATCATTTGTACCGCCAGAACTTCGTACCAGCCTTCGTTGCTAGTAAATCTAGCTATGCCCTCCTCTTTGCTTTAACTTCCATACGTACCTCATCATCCCACTATAATGTATTATTTATCGTTCCATTCGTTCTCTTACTAACACCCCACACTTCGGTAACTGCATCTACTAAACCTTTCTTAACGTTTTGCCACACATTCTCTAACTCGTTCATACACAATTCATCCAAACACTTATATTTTCTTTCAGTCTATATTTGTACTTGTTTTTCTCATCTTCATCTTGTAACCACTCTGTTCTTATACGCTGTAACGCAGTGGTAGACACAGATGTCCGATGCCGCCAACGTCTGAATAGACCATTATTTCGGCATAAAACCAAATAATGATCCGTCCCTACGTTGGACCTCTAGTAGACCGTTGTATCTACCATTGCACTTCTCATTCTTTCATTCACAATTATGATATCTATCATACTTCTATCATCACCTCTTTCCCAAGTACACGTGTGAATCTTTTTATGATGAAAAAAGTGTTCATCACAAAAATATTCTTTTCCACACATACGTCGACGAGACTTTCACCATTCTCATTTATACTTTCATCACCAAACGTTCCCAATATCCTTTCATAACCAAACCCAACCCTTCCATTCATATCTCCTAGCATAACAACATTTTCATTTCCCTTCCACTTCATTAAAACCATCCTTACCAACTCCCAAAACTGCTCTCGGATATAAGTGAACTTAGACATGTCTGGGGCGTAGACCCCTAGCACAAACAACTTCTTTAAACCCACTTTCATTCGTATCCATAGCAGTGTCGAGCTTACACATTCATACCCTCTCACACATTGACCCATTCTTTCTGAAAGGATGATACCTACTCCCAGACATGCCCGCTCGGTCTCGTCTACACCGGACTAGTATGCGGTACACGTACCATGTGTAGTGACATTCTTTCCTTTACGTTTCGTCTCATTTACAGATAACACTTCTATTTCTCTATCATACATCATATCACATACTTCATTCATTGCTCCACATACATTCAACGTAGCTAGACGGGTCTCTGCAATCCACTTTTCGCCCCACATGAAGACAGAACGTGACGGATGGCGAACCTCGTCGTCGGTTTTTCTCTCGGAGATTCTGCGCACCTTTGCCCCATTAAAGGGGCGCCGGGAACTCGGGGCCATTTCTTCACACGGCGAGGAACCGAGTGTGTACTTTCGGCTTGTCGCTCGTTTAGCATTTCCCGGGGGCACGTGTAGGGTGGGCCTAGGATTAGGTGGTTGAAGCCTATGGACGCGAGCGACTTATCCCCTCGCACCCTCGTAGTGTTTGTTAATTATATGTATTGTGTGGGCACGTGGTCTGCGTAATATAATCCATCATGACTTCAATTCGATAGGTCAAGACTTAATAATAAATAAAAAAGGAGATGACACATACGACAGCATAGAGTGATTCTTTCAGTGTTTGAAGATTACGTTCTATGTTGCGTTGCCGAGTATCCAGTTTGCTCATTACGGCTTTTGACGCTGTAAAATAATTTCAAAGTATAACATACTTTATGTTTCAAGTAAGCTTTGTTCATCGTAGCTCTATGTCCAACTAAAAAAAACCTTAGTCTTTTTCCCGGACATTATATTAACGATGTCGCTACGATAAGTTAAAACAGTTTGAACATTTTAGAAAGCATCATTATTATAGTCAACCAAATCTAAGAAATACCTTTTGACGTTTCACATTAATCATTCCGTAATAACTTTGCACAAGCGTGGGTACTCACACGATTTAAAATAACCTTTTACTTAAATCTTAAGAATTATGAAGTTACCTATATTTCATTACAACGTGTATATGTTTTTATCACCTATTTTAAATAAGAATCTTTCAAACAAAACAAAATATTAAAAAAATAACCAGTATCACCTTTTTTTACCTGACGTTGTTTCAATGATATGTTACTA
>DWHP01003114.1:0-13713 GCA_018247895.1 Parnassius honrathi
TCACCCGTGAGGACTAAGATGGAATACCTCGTTTCCAGTAAAAAGGGTCTCCGGTTCTCTACACTCACCATACGAAACAAAGCAGCATTAAGCTACTATTTGACACTGGTATTCTGTGAGAGCGTGGTCCTTCCCCGGTCGAGCCGATCCACTCGTGCTAAAACTATACTACTAATATAACTGCAGCATGGCTCTACCACGTATAAAATCAATCAATCATCATGTCAATATGTATGAAATAAAAACAACTGCGCCATTTTTGGCCAACTCTACTTTTTATTTATTAGCACAGACTGGAGTGAAAGACAAACTCACAGCCCAGCTGATGGTGAGTGGCTGTTGCAATCTCCATGGATTGTTGCAATCACCGCCATCCAACTTTGAACAAAGAAGACAATATAACACATATGGACCTACACACATATGTGTATGGGTCCATATGCGTTGTCTCCTCTGGAAACTAGGATGGAATGCCTCACAGTATGTAACTATACTGGCTATCATACCCTTCAGACCTGAACACAGCTGTACAAGCACTGCTATTTGGCGAAAAGAATAATAAAGAGGGTGGTGCTATAGTACATACCAGTTTATACTAAATCTGTGGGTGGTACATAGATATAGTATACAGCAGTTTATAATAAATCTATGGGTGGTATATAGATATAGTATATAAACCAGTTTATACTAAATATATGGGTGGTACATAGATATAGTATATACCAGTTTATACTAAATCTATGGGTGATACATAGATATAGTATATACCAGTTTATACCAAATATATGGGTAAAAAGTAAATTTAATTTATAGCCTATATACGTCCCACTGCTGGGCACAGGCCTCCCCTCATTTCTGAGAGGGTTTTAGAGCAAGAAAGTGTCCGCCGCACCGTCCCAATGCGTGTTGGCGAACTTCACGTCTTCAAAAAAATTTTTTTTCCTTATTCCTCAGACACGCAGGTTTCCTCACGATGTTTTCCTTCACCACAGAGCACTTAAAATTGCAATTAACAATTTCATTGGTGCCAGCGGGGATCGAACCTGGGTTACTCGCGTTCTTTTACACATTTTCATGTATTTTCAGCGAGCGTTAACCATGTGAGCTACCACGGCTCACCATTATATCTATGTACCATCTATGGGTGGTACATAGATATTATAGTATATACCAGTTTATACTGAACTGGGTTGAATGGTCTAAGTACTCGGGTAACCGATGTTGGCTGAACAGATAGTCATGAAATTTCACAAACAGCTATAGAGCAATGCCACAGTAATCTAGAGTATATTTTACGCAAAAAGTTTATAACATTAATGGTTTCTTATTATCTTAAATTTAAATGTCCTACCCAGGCAACGCCAGGGGGTACCACTTGTCATTAATGTGCTATTGACTAAGCCCAAATAAATATTTAGTTTATGAAATAAACGTCATAAGTCATATCTCAAAATAACTCGTACCTTAAAATTAACTCCGATTTTATTACAATTATTATTATCACTGTAGCTACCAGCTACGTTGCCCTCGTTACATTTTTGTTTCTTTCTCAAATGTTTCGAATGTTGAAAATACGCAATTTATTATTTTTAACACAATGCAAAATTGTTTGTAACCAATGCCTTCACTGCATACATTAACCAAACGAAGACGTGGGCTGTACAGTATACAAGGCCCGGCTTTTGCTGTCTTTAAATGGCAATGGTGGGCGAGTTGGTTTTGAATCATGCGCCCACCGCCTGATTGCATGCAAGTGCCACAAATAAGTCGATTAATCACTAACCACAGTCTGTAACTGTACATTAAAATATAGGAATGAAATTCTCAATGATTACTTAGTAACTTAAGTACGGCCATTTAGTTAATTAAAAATATGACCTCTAATAAAAAGTTAAAACCGACTGTTTAAAATAATTACATAATTTCACAATAAAGGCGGTCTTAAGACATATGTAATTACACAAAAATAATGCCCCGACTTTAGAATAGGAAATTATTTAATTCCTTGAAGTTTACATAGTTTAATTTTTAGACCCTTTTATGTTTTATATAGAATAAGAGTGACAAACAAGCACAAAGTTCACCTGATGGTAGGAGAATGCTGTGTCCCATAGACTTTCGCCGTAGAACTAGAAGAAGAAAGCCTCCGCAGATCATCGGATGTCTAACTTATGAATCCAATTTAACAGAGGAAAGTCGAAAACCTCTCATATTGGACGGTAAACATGAAATAGTAAAAATGATGGTTAGAGAAGTTCATCTTCATTTCGGTAATGCTAATCATCAAACGGTGATGAACGAGTTGAACCAAAACTTTTATGTTTTAAATTTGAGTAATGCAGTTCGTGGTGTATCACACAACTGTCAGTGGTGCAAAACTAATAAATCAAAGCCGAAGATAGTGCCGCAAGGAAACCTTTCACTGGAAGAAATAGCTCATCATGAGTCACTCTTCACATGTTCCGCCATATACTATTTTGTATCCGTGAGTAGGCGATATAGAGAGCGCTGGGGTGTTACTCGATACACTGTATATAGACACTTATCCTCGATTAACAATCAAAATGCAGATGCGTTGTCACCCCTGACCCTGAGGACTAAGACGGAATGCCTTGTTTCCCGTAAAAATGGGTTTCCGGATTTCTACACTCACCATACGAAACACAGCAGTATTGAACTGCTATTTTACATGAGCTGGTATTTTGTGAGAGCTTGATCCTTCCCCAGTCGAGCCGACCCATTCGTGCTACAACCATAATATAGTTGTAGCGTGCCTCTACCACGTATAAAAATGTCTACGAAACAACATCACAAGCACAGGGTTTTAATATATAATGTCGTCTAAATAGTTACATTAAAACTCCATCCCCTATTGGGCCACCCTTACGAGTGGCTTTTGTTCATTCAAATTCCTAAATTCCTCTAAATTTATATGGGACCATCCCTTAACAATAAACTATTCAAAAAAATCATTCAAATCTATTCAAAATTATTGCGGGAATTCCCGGGATATCCCGCTTATTTTTGTATCTGAACAAAACCGGTTCCGCCAAGCAGCAACACGGTTCTGCCGTTTCCCCAGATAAATTAATTGTATCATTATTTCGTATAGTGTTAATGTTTAGTGATTCGTTAAACATGATTAGAGAAATACCTATTTCTAATTGTAATTGTCGTTACAGTTTCTAGTCTCATTTTGTAAATATTCGGAAAGTACGAAAAGTTTGTCCTATGTTGTTGATCATTTATAGAAAAGATTTATGTTGCATTTTTATTACAGCTAGATTAATAGATACTTAGTTAACAATAGTTTACGCGGTAGGGACATTTTTTATAGGATAGGGTGACAAACGAGCACACAGTCCACGTGATGGTAAGTGGTTGCTGCGGCCCGTAGACACGGGTCGGCTCGACCGGGGGGGGACCGCTCTCTCAAAGAATACCACAATAACAGCTTGATGTTGCTCTGTTTCTATGGTGAGTGTAGAGAACCGTAGACCCTTTGTTGTGTTCCTACTTGTGTTATATTTCCACCTACACAGAATGGATTTTTTTATAAAATTATATTTGATTCAACAGTGTAGTGGCGGTGTAAGAATATCCACTACGCAATATTGTCCCCAGGGTGTCATAAAAGCCGACAGAGGGAAAACGAAACAGGAGATGGGCAGCAGTATTTTCCTTGCAACGACTGAAAATTATAATAAAACCGTGGTTGCCAACGCGAATGCCACGCGTAGCAACTATGGAAAAATCCTCCCGTTGACTCGACCACGTGTTATACGTGGTAGAGCCACCCCGCAGCTATATTATGATTGTAGCACGAAATGTCGACTCGACCGGGGACACGCTCTGACAGAATACCGGCGTAATATAGCAACTTAATTCTCTGACAGAATACCGGCGTAATATAGCAACTTAATTAGTTCTGTGTTTCGTATGGTGAGTGTAGAGAACCGGAGACCCTTTTTACTGGAAACGACGCATTCCTCGGGGGTGACAACACATCTGTATTTTTATTTCTAACTAAGATGACTGTGAACCACTGGATCCACATACCACCAGGCGGACTGTGTGCAAAGCAGCACACATCACCTCATTGTCACCATCGAATTTTATACCACGCAAGTGCTTTTTCAGGTGAGTAAAAAGGTGAAAATCACTCGATTTAGGTCCGGAGATTATGGTAGGTGCTGCAACAACTGAAACCCAGCAGTTCGGATGTGCCTGCAACATGCGGTCGATGGGCAGGGGCATTATCATGATAAAAAAACACTAGCACGCAATTTTCTTCGACGTTTATTCTTTAGTTCTTTGCGTATTTTTTTTAATCAATGATGCTTAATAAATAATCTCCTGTTGTTGTCTCTCCTTTAATTAAATAGTCGATTATTATTATACCTTCTGCATTCAAGAAGATTGAGGACCTTATTTTTGCAGCGGACGCAGACACCTTGTATCTCTTGGCTGGCGGGAAAGGCGGTCTTTTTAACACCTTGCTTTAGTTTTTTGTCTCAGAGTCAAAATGGTGTACCCACGATGCATCTACGGTTACGAATCGAGCGCAAAAAATCTGGATCTTCTCAATTTTGTCAAATTTAACTTTGGATGTCAATTTTTGTTATTATTTTACGCGTCCGTTAGCGGTAACATTGGAGGAACCCAACACGCGGCCCTTTTTTGAATTTTAAAATAAACTGAATTGTCCCTAACGAAAGCTTTAGAATCTCAGCTAATCGTCGGATAGTCATACTACCTTAACAATTTTCTTACAAGGCCGTTGTTGGCTGTTAGGATTGAGTGATGTCATTGCATGCCATGTATTATCTATGTTGCAGGCGGTTCTGATTCCTCGCACTAGTATGCCACCTTAGAATAAGACGGAGCTTAGTCGACCAATGTAGACTGCAGTTCCTCAAAAACACTTTCTGTAGAATTTTTTTTTCAGGCAGAAGTAAGTATTTAAAAATCGCACAATTCAATTAAAATGCGACGTTTGAAAAAAAATAGGTGTAGATTTTTATTTAATTTTTTCTGGCCTTGACTATTATCGAATTTCTATAACTCATGAGTCCTATACCCAAAAATCATTGATCAACCTATCAATTGTGATGTGGTTTTAGTGACAACTTAATATGAAACCGAAATAGGTTTCTTCATCTTTGCTGCTGCTACACCCAGAGAATTAATTGCTCAATGAGTTCTGGAGGGGTTATGTTATGGGTTTTTTTCGTATGTTATGCTCCAAATTTCACCAGCAGCTGCAGTAGTAGACTATTTAAGGATTGAAAAAGAAAATTGTTTTTTCTTTTGTTTTTTGTTTTATTTTACTGTTTTATTTAATTGTTTTATTGGGCACTATAAAGTAGTTAATATTATTTTGTATTTCCAGTTTATGATCAGGAATCCGCGGGGCCCGGGGCAATTATTAAGCATTTTTTTATTTTTTTTAATCATATTTTTTTTCTTAATATCATTAGTAATGCCTACGTGGGGACATAGGTTCAAAATGCAGAGAACTTTGGTGAATTTTACTTAACTTTGTAACGTGATGCTTATTATACAATTAGTTAACGGAAACTTTAGATGATATTGATATAAGAAATATTAACTGTTTCTTTCTGCAATATTAATTATACTATTTAATATTAATTAGATTGGAAATAAATAAACTAAACCACGGATATACTTAAAAGTAAAAAATAAAATAAAAAATGTGCAAAAGAAATAAAAGAGCAAACCACTGATGCATGGTTGTGTGTACGAAAGGTTTTATTTTATAATTTGTAACGCAACTTCTCTATCTGACATTGTGTAACAAATAACTTCACTTTATTTCCAACTAACGACATCTAGTGAGCGATTGCCATGTATAAACACCGTACAAAATAGCTAAACCTATAATACCTACGACCTATGAGCTAAGCACTGTCTGACTACAGAATAAAACATAATAGTACTACGTACTACTACCTTATTAGGATGTGACCTAAGTATCTTTGTCCACCTATGATAATAAGACATAACTTATTTTATTTTATTACGTTTTTTATTTATAAATGGGTAGGTATAATGTATGACCGATCTTTAATAAGTATGACCTATCAATAATGAGCTAATTTGTTCCAGAGCCACCTATTAACATAAGATCATAACTTTACGACAATTACAATATATATTTGACTTTAAACGAAACATTCTTTCAATTTAAAACAGAGCCATCTATTGCAAACATGATTATTTATGCAACTACTAACTACAACGTAATATTTTCGATATTATACTTAAGACAAAATCCACAAGATGGCACTACTATCGGCCAGTCAATAAATGGAATGGCTGCGTGCTGCGTGCGTCACGACGCTGCGCAATCAACCACGGAAATAAAATACTAACAGCTGTTCTATTCTACAATATTCGGTCAGGCAATTCAGGTAGCAGCTGTATACAAAAGATCACGCAGCCGTTTTCCTTAGAACTGCAACTGTTTCGACATTGAATAGTGGCTTTCTCATTGTTCTATCTTTCGCCGTGCTGCGCGGACAATCTATTTTTCAGTTTATTACGTTCGTCGTTTGCTTTCAATATTAACTTTGAAAAGTGTGTGAATCATTTCAATCCGTTAGTTTCTCGACGATATGTTTACCAAAATTCTTTCATTGTTGTTGTGAGATTAATCAAGTTGAAATGCCTCGTGAATACGTAGGCCGCATGAAATCAAAAGTGTTATGTTAATAGAATCTCGTGTAGATAGTAATTTTAAATTTTATAACCGCAATAGGTAGAATTTGTGAAAATGTCTAGTACGGTGCCGACCAGTTCTGCCCTAAGGGCCTTGGCCTTAGAATATAAAAGCCTTCAAGAGGAACCAGTAGAAGGCTTTAGAGTTAAACTATTAGGAGAAGACAATTTATTTGAATGGGAAGTTGCAATTTTTGGACCCCCAGACACATTGTATCAAGGGGGATACTTTAAGGTATGTGTAAAATTTCTTTTCTTTGATGTTACCTTTCCTGACGTTATAGTCATTTCTTGTTATATAGAGGTCTTTGAGATCTTTCTAAATGATTCAAGAATGGAAGTTAAACTATTTCATTTTATCTTCAACTTTTTCCTTGATAAATGGAGTAGAAGTAATAGTATTGCAAAATATAGTTCAGTTACCTTGTGCTATTATGTATTCTGTGATTCAGCATAGACTACAAATTAATTTTCCATTCTTGTTTGCAATTTGAATTGCATTTTATTGTATGAAATTGTATTTCTTGTAAAATTTATATATGTTGGTATTTTGTATCATAGTCACCATGTTCAGCAGCAGTCTCTGATGTTTCTGGCCTATGTTCAGCAATGGTATATGAAGAACTAAAATGTATGATATGTGTATTACGCAACTTCCAATTTTTTTCTTCTAGTGGGTATTCTAAGTGAATCGTAATAGCTATTGTTTTACGTAAAAGCAATTTTTTTGTGTTTACCTATTGATTAAAACTAATGTTTATCATCAATCATCATTCATTGTTATGTCAAAATGTTTAGTTTTTATTAAGAATAAAAATTATTCAATGTGATGTGTTTTCCCTCTTACTAATATCTATGTGCTATGGTATAATGCAGTAAATACAGGCTAAAGACATCTTTGTCTTGAGAGGTATTGTTACATTTTGAAAGCCATGTACTATCCCATATCATCCTGTGATTGTGTGTGATAAAAGGCCACGAGCCAGAAGCGTCATGCTCATATAACTGAAAATAATAAAGAACTGTGGCTGACAACTTATAGGCGAGCAGCAATGGCAAATATCCCCCATAAAGCTCCAGCTACATGCAGTGACTTGCATGTGCAGTGTGCAAAAAATTTGTGCAAACGGTATGCACAACATCTACACGATAGCATCTTGCATGTGAAAACAGTTTGTAGAGTTTTGGAAAGAAGATGTGCAGCAACCACACACTGTCTTAACATACATGTTTGCTTGTGCAACTTTAGTTTGAGTAAATTAAGCAATAGTGCAAATGGCGTGCACAAATGCATATCATTTGCACTATATACCGCATTACTGGCGAACATATTAAGCTGTTGCAAATTAGAATTTGTGCAAGTTAGTAGGCCCTTAAGGCAGTCTCTGAAGGCAATGTTTAGCTGTGGACTTTGTAGTTTTTGTAATGAAAGTGAGCTTCGTTTCAAATTAATAGAAGCCACTTATCATCAGGTAGAAATCTGCTTTAGTAAACTTTAGAATGCTCTAGACTTAAGCACCAAATAACTACTGTTGTAATCGCAAGTCTAAATGTTTTGCCATACCATGAGAAGGCACTGTTGTGTGCGCTAAATCACCTGTTCCCCATGTCCTCACTGCACATGCTCTTCTGGGTACAAATCCTGAGTGCGACTTGTTTGCGGATGAATGGACAATGAGATTGTCTGAATGCCTGAAGCTTTGTGAGGGAGAAGAATAAATATGCTATCTTTAATTTATGTAATTGGTTTATCAGTTTTAATTAAAGTAAAAATAAATAAATTTCTTTTATTAAAAATGTATATTTAACATAACAACAAATTATTATGCAAGTTGTAAATTCACAATAGTTACTAGTTAAATAAATTTGGGTAGCTTGCCATGTAATATATTTACTTTCATCATCATTTATATATATGAAGGCCTTCACAAGTCCACTGCTGAACATAGGCCTCCCCCAAGGAATGCCACAAAGCTGTGTGTGAAATCTGTGGGCAATAGACCTCTACAATTACCCTCGATTAAGATTCAAAGTACAGATGCGTTGTCCCTCTTTAGGACTGTCTCATATCCAGCCACATCTCAGCTATCATCTTATTCCACAAAGCACGGTCCTGTGCCACCTTTATCCATCGACTTCTTGCATGTCTTACCAGGTCGTCACTCCATCTAGTGGGCGTCGCCCTACACTACGGCTATCGATACAAGGCTGCCACTCGAGAACCTTTTCCCCATCAGTTGTCGGTTCTTCAAGCTATATGACTAGCCCATTGCCACTTCAGCTTACTAATCCGTTGGGCTATGCCAAATATTCTGGTTCTACTGCAGTTATCCTCATTTCTAAGTTTATCATGCAGAGAAGCCCTAAGCTCTCTCCATAGCTCGCTGAGCAACCTTGAGCGTCCTCGTACGGCCGGCAGTGAAGAACCGTGTCTCAGATCCCTAAGTCATCACTGGCAATATGCACTTGTTATACAATCTAGTTTTCTGGTTTTGAGGTATACTTGATGAGATGTGTCGTAATTTCCTGAACGACATGGACATTAAACATGGTTTTTGTTTTATGAATGTCCATCTTAAGACCTATCGATTGGGAGACACTATTCAGTTTATTGAGCATAGCGCTCAGGTCCTCCAGCTATTCTGCCATAAGGATTATATCATCGGTTATGGTGAGTGATGTAATCGCCATTGATGTTAATACAGTATACTTTCCAGTTCAGTATTTTGTAAATGTCTTCCAATGCAGCGGTGAGGAGTTTCGGGGATACTTTAACAGTGGTAGAGCCACGCAGCAGCCTTTCATGTTGCACGCATGGGCTGGCTCAAACCAGGGTGGTACCACGAACTCACAGAAGATCAGCATGAAGTATAGGCTTTTCTTCTGCGTTTCGTCTGGGTGAGTGCGGGTGGCCGGATGCCCAATCCCCCCCCCCATCAATATAGTAGCTGAATTAAATACAAGACTACCCTAGGAGGGTAACAGCACCCCTGGAGAACCCCTCGCTGAGCATCCACGACCAAGCTACTCCACTCCTGAGCGTGGGTGCTCAGACTGCCCCGCATATTCGGCGGGAGGGGGGGGAGCAAAATTTCGCTCGAGATTAAACCTGTTTGAGGCAAACTGAGCAATAAGTCAAAGGCGCCACGCTATCCGTGAGTTTCTGCAACATCAGGGTTGCTCTTTCGAGACGCAGACCTCTCCGGCTGATGCTTCGTATCTCCTACCCGGGGTACAAATTAAAACACTCTTTTGTGCCCCGGGCTGAAGTTTGCGTGTATGTCAGAGAGGACATCTGTTTTTGACGCCTCGGGAGCCTTGAAGGTCATTCCCGCGTCTACGGGTGCCTCTATAGATTCCATAGCGGTAATGCCGAAACAGACCGACTCATCGCCCACGTCCAGATGGCTACAGACTCCGTGCTACAACAGATCCCTTCTGCAGAGATTGTGATACTTGGAGATTTTAATGCCCACCATGCTGAATGGCTTGGTTCTCGTTTAACCGATCATGCGGGTAGATCTGTTTATGACTTTGCTTCGGCATATGGTCTGACACAACTTGTTACCTCGCCTACGCGGATCACAGAGGTGGAAGATCATGTACCTTCCCTGTTGGTCCTTCTGCTGACCTCTCCGTCCTGACCATCCGGACGGATATCAGGTCTCCGTCGATGCCCCTCTCGGCTCCTCGGACCATTGTCTGATCCGGAGTACAGTGTCACTCACGCTCTCATTGCGGTTGCGTACTGCAGGTTGCCGTCGTGTTTGGCATTATAGGTCAGCAGACTGGGACGGGATGCGATCTTTTTTTGCATCCTACCCTTGGGGGCGGGTTTGCTTCTCGCCGCATGATCCCAGCGTTGTTGCTGATTCTGTCGCTGATGTGGTGCTACAGGGAATGGAACTTTTTATTCCATCATCCTGTGGTACCTATCGGAGGCAGAACTCAGCCTTGGTTTGGTCGCTCCTGCAAAATTGCTCTACGTCATAAGCAGGAGTGCTATCAGGCCTGGGCTCGCGCATCGACGTCTCGGGATGCAAGTACCAGCGCCCTTAAAAGGAAGTACAATTCTGCCTCCAGGTCCTTCAAAAGTGTCATTGTCAAGGCAAAGTCAGAGTACATCGGCAGAATTGGCGAGAAACTAGTTCGTCTTCCTTCAGGAATACGTGCATTCTGGTCTCTCGCCGTCCAAGGGAACTTCTGTCAGCCATCTCTTCCATCACTGCACAGGGAGGACGACTCACTGGCCCCTGCCGCAAAGGACAAAGCCGATCTGCTGGGCTCTCTCTTTGCGTCCAACTTGACTCTTGATGACGGGGGGAACGTACCGCCGACCATCCCGCGGAGTGAGTGCTCCAAGCAGGATGTCTTGTTTACCCAACTCAGTGCGCAGAGCACTTTTTTCCCTGGACGTCAACAAGTCGAGTGGGCCGGATGGCATCCCTCCTATTGTGCTGAAGACGTGTGTAGACTCCTTCGGCGTAGTCCCGAAATCATCGAAGACAGCCCTCGTGCAACCGGGATCGGTAAAAAAGGTAACCGCTCTGATCCGTTTAACTATAGGCCTATCGGCATCACCTCCGTGTTTCCTAAAATAATGGAATCCATTATTAACAGCCAGCTCATGCGGTACCTTGAGGATTACCAGCTGATTAGTGACCTCCAGTGCAGTTTTCGTCGCGGTCGCTTGGCTGGTCTTCTGGGTTACCTAACTCATAAATGGGTGGATGCAGTAAAGTCCAAGGCGGAGGCGTTGGCCGTTAGTTTGGACATAGCGAAGGCCTTCGATCGGGTTTGGCTCAAAGCGCTTCTTACGAACCTTTCTTCCTATGGGCTTCCCGCGAAATTGTGCAATTGGATCACCAGTTTTCTTGCTGATCGGAGCATCAAGGTCGGAGTAGACGGTGCGTGCTTCGATTACAAGCCCATTAACGCTGGTGTTCCACAAGGCTGCTTGTTATCACCAACGCTGTTTCTTCTGCATATCAATGACATGTTGCAATCCGGTGACATTTATTGCTATGCAGATGACAGCACTGGTGATGCTTTATACACCGGCCGTCCTAATATTTCTCGGGAAAACTTCGCCGAGTACCGGGGCAAACTTGTGTCTGAAGTCGAAACTTTGTTGAACAAAGTCTCGGACTGGGGGCGACTAAATCTAGTTCAGTTTAATCACCAGAAGACACAAGCTTGCGCGTTTACCGCTAAAATGAACCCCTTCGTCGTATCTCCTCAGTTTCAAGGCACTCCCCTTGTTGCCTCAGTCAGTATCGGAATCCTCAGCGTCGACATATCGAGTGACGTGCAGTTTCGTGGTCACTTGGAAGGGAAGGCCAAATTGACCTCTAAAAAGCTTGACGTACTCAGCAGAGCGGGACAGTATTTCACGCCTGCTCACCGCCTGCAACTTTACAAGGCGCAAGTTATACTGTTCTCATCTCCGGGCCGTGGCTCCCCAGTGCCAGCTCCATTTGATGATAGTCCAGCTTAATCCCCAGAAGACACAACTTTGCGCGTTTACCGCTAAAAAACCCTTTCGTCGTATCTCTTCAGTTTCAAGGCACTCCACTTGTTGCCTCAGCCAGTATTGAAGTTGTTCGAATCGTTGGCGACCGAGCTCTTTCCGATCGGCTTGACTCACTGGCACTGCGAAGATATGTGCATCTCTTTGCGTATTTTATCGCATCTACCACGGGGAGTGCTCCGAGGAATATTTAGGACTAATTCCAGCCGCACAATTTCACCGTCGCACATCGCGACAAAACTCGCGATACCATCCGTACCATCTGGATGACTGGCGGTCCACCACCGTGCGATTTAAAAGAAGTTTTCTTCCCCGCACAACTTTCTTGTGGAATCGACTACCACCAGAGATTTATCCGGACCGATATGACTTAGGGACCTTCAAGAAAAGAGCGTACTCCTTTTTAAAAGGCTGGCAACGCATCTGCAATTCCACTGGTGTTGCAGTTGCTCATGGGCGGCGGTAATCACTTATCATCAGGTGAGCCGTATGCTCGTTTGCCCCCTTTCCTATAAAAAAATATAATGTCATCCTATCTTACACCTCTCTGCAGTTGGATAGATTTCGTTCTCTGGTTCTGTACTCGGATAGCTTCTCAATGAATGTGATTTTGGCAAAGACAATGATGACAAATTGTGGTATAACCATTCAAAATAGTAAACCAAATCACACAAATGGATGAGCAACGGTATTACCAGCATGTTGTTAATTTTTTTTATAAATTTGGGTGACAAACAAGCACACAGTGTGGACAGGTGGCTGATGACAAGTGGATGATTGAGATTGAGAATCAAAATACAAATGCGTTGTCGCCCGTAAGGAGTAAGATGGAATGCCTCGTTTCCGGTAAAAATAGCATTCAGTTCTCTACACTCACCATAAAAAACACAGTAGCATTGAGCTGCTAGTTTACACTGATATTCTGTATGAGCGTAGTCCTACCTCGGTCGAGACGACCCATTCATGCAACAACTATAATATAGCTGCAGCATAGTTCTACCATGTATAGATAAATCTTGATCTTTGCAAAATTCGTAGGCTAGAAAATAATTGCAGGTAACAAGTTCATTTATAAATTTCATACTAATTTTTATAATAGATTTACGTATAATGTATGTGTATGCAACTTGACAAAATTTCGAGGGAAAAGGACATCCCCCAACTTTATACTGAAATTTAAAAATGGAAGAAGAAAGTTTTGTAAACTATTATCCCCGATAAGCTATAATTAAGAAAACATTAAGTTTTTAATTAAAGAAATATAAATATTGTAAGATAATGTGTAATGTTATGCAGTTATCCTCAAACAATAAATTAAATAAAACAAATATAAAAAGACTGATCTTAAGCTTAATTTGTAAATCACTCTTAGTAATTTTTTTTTACTTTTCCATATTATAAATTTATTTCATGTCAACCATTATTAAATAGACATTATAAGT
>DWHP01003115.1:0-13712 GCA_018247895.1 Parnassius honrathi
ACAAACATCCAGACCCGGAACAATTACTTGTAGGCCATACAAATACTTGTTCCGTGCGGGATTCGAACCCGCGGCCCGCTATAACTCATTGCTAAGCTACTGCGCCCCGGAGCCGTCGAATTCAAAATAAAATACAAAACGATAACTAAAACGTATTAAAAATAAAATTATATGCTTCATACCCTCTAAGAAACTTGGTGGTTTATTTAAATACCTATTTGTATTTTTTTCAATCCGCCGTATTTGGCTTCCTATGCGTTACTGTATAAAACACTACTGTCATATTTTGCTTCGTATGCGTTCATGATTATTGTCTGCTTATTTCAGTAATGGATTCTATGCAATTTTATGGAAAATCCAAACATGTTAAATTATTCCTGGTGATGGCAACTTGAGCGATGATGATATTTCTTCTAACAGTGACGATAATTTTGAAACTAACTCTATTCGCCAACCTCAAAAAAGACATTGTTATTCTTGACCCGGAATCTGATTTCTGTTATAGACTGCATATACATCTAAAACTAAGGGGAAAGATGCTAAAAAGGAGCGAATTATTTAAAAAAAGGGATCTGAATAAGGATGGCTTTGAATTCAAAGGTAACTTTCCGGAGATAATGCAGCTGAACACACCAGGAGAGTTTTTTAATTTTTTATTCACGTCTGAAATTATGGATTTTATTACTGAGCAATCTAACCTAAAGTCTAATCAGGATAATATGAACAAACCAGCAGGGATTGCGACAAGAAGAAATAGAAAAGTTTGTTGCTATCGTGATCTGCAAACCAATATGTCTTTATTTGATTTCAAACCTGCAGTTGTGTGTTTTTTGTATTGGAGCTTTATTTGCGTAAAGCAAACAAAGCTCCAATACAAAAAAGTGGTTGCCCATCTAATTTTCTTGGAACACCGACACCAAGCCGGGACAGCACTCCTATCGACTTGTCTGAAGGTTTCGAGGTTTCTCAAGTACCTGCAAAAACATAGAAAGACTTCTGCCGACATCAAGAGCTTCCTTTGAATTCAGCACGTTGTGATAGAATATTATTTATATATTTATAGTTATTTTTCCATTTGAGAGAAAAATACCCGACAGATAAAATACACTGCACTCTATTGTGAAGAGTCAGAATGTGTCAAAAAAGACACGTATGGCAATTCACAATGCTATGTTGGTCCCTACTTTAACGTATGCTAGTGAAAGTTGGGTGTGACAGAGGAAGCACGAGAGTAGAATAAACGCAGTAGAAAAGCGGTCGTTAAGGAGTATATAGGGCTGAATCCGAATGACAGGGTGAGAAATTGTGTGATAAGAGAAGAGTGTGGTTTGCAAGATGATGTTGTGACCAGGATTAAGAAAGGAATGTTTCGGTGGTTTGGTCATGTGGAAAAAATGAATGAGGAAAGAGTGACGAAGAAAATTTATGTCGCAGTAGTGAATGGCAGAGTCGGAAAGGGACGTCCTTGGCGAAAATTTATCGACCAAATTAGCGATTTATTGAAAACGGGCCAAATTAGGAATACCCTTAACCGACGAGCATGTGTGCGTAGGTATATGGATGTGAAGGAGGCAAGACAGGTGTGGAGAGGTCAGGATCGTGCCAAATTGAAGTCTGTAGTCTCTGCCTACCCCTTTGGGTGTCAGGCGTGAGTGTTTATGTTTTATGTGTTTGTATATGTTTCAACTATTGTAATTTTAGAGGTGTTTTCGGAATTTAATTATGATCGGGTCAAAATTATACAATCGTGTTTTTGAACAAGCAAATTCAAGACAAAGACATAAATTAACCTAAATCAAAATTCCAGTTTCGTTAGTGGTGTCATAGTCCTACACTATTCGATAAAAGGAGGTGCATTTTTTCGCGGTGTCGCCTTAGACCTATCTATATAACGCCTATACGCCTACCTATATAAATCCCACTGCTGGGCACAGACTTCCTCATATTTCTGAAAGGGTTTTAGGACAAGGAAGTGCTGCTGCGCTGCCCCAATGCGTGTTGACGAACTTCACATGTCTTCGAAATATTTTTTTTATTTTTCAGACATGCAGGTTTTCTAACGGTGTTTTCTTTCACCGCCAAGTACGTGGTAAATCAGCACTTAAAATTGCAATTAACAATTTCATTGGTGTCGGCGGGAATCGAACCCGGGTAATATTATATTTTACTTTATTCATCAAATGTGGTGACCAAGCAAAAGCTGCGGCATTGAGGTGATGCCAATTTAATATAACGATCTTCAGATTTTGGAATAACTATCATCGATGATGCATGGCCTAATGGTCTGATTACATGGTTACTACGGATCTGGGGCTCAAATACTAGCCTAAACTGTTTCACAGAAATATAAACAATTAGTTCCTGATTTTAGCTATTTTTGTTCTGGGACAAGAAGGCATGTCAGGGGTATACAAATTTTAAGTTTGATTATCCCACTCTCTAGCACAGCCAGGTTGAATTAGGGATGTTCATGAAGGTATCTTCATTTTTAGAAAATATTACTTTGCCTCTTACTCAAATCTTAAATTAAGATGAGAGAATGTCGTGGCGATAAAATTTGTCTCCTTTTTATTGAATAAGGGTGACAAATGAAATGACCACATAGTACCTGCTGGCAATTGAATGTTATAGCCCATGGATATCCACATCTATCGATTAAGAATCAAAATGCAGTTTCATTGTCACCCCTGAGGACTAAGACGGAACGCCTCGCTACCACAAAAGGGTCTTCGGTTCTCTGCAAACACAGCAACAATATTCTGTCGCTTCACTGGCATTCTGTAAGAGCGTGGTCTTGCCTGGTTGAGTCGACCCGTTCCTGTTGCAGCTATGTGTATCTGGCATAGCTGTAGCGGGGCTCTTCCATGTTAAACACCTCTCTAACATCCTCCAAACTTTAACTGGTTTTTTGTGCCTGAGCATATAGGCATATAGTCAGACGTTACTCTAGATTTGTTTGTGTAGTTTTATATTATAGCTTTTAACCATAGACTTAGAACACATAATACACCGGCGTACTGGCTTTTAATGAAAACACGTCAAAGAACGTTTCAAATTAGTTAGCTATACGATAACGCCGGCACGTGGTAACAGTGACTTTTATTACGATAGTTTTATCGCATCGTACGAAACCTACTCGTACGTCATCCAAGATACAATGGAAAACAGACACCCGATTGCGTGTGTCAAGATAAGCAAAAAACTTAAAACTCGGTTTTTGTGAGCACGTGCTGACTTGTAATATGTAATACCGACAATGATTCATTATCGTCTAGTTTTCTTATAGTTCTTATAAATTATGATTTTGCACGCCTTAAGCGCAAAGCGCGTAGGTATGTTCTGCCAGCGCTTAAAGATCAAAAATCCAACGTTTTGTCCCGTGAAATCGTATCTAACAATCATATTGAATATATAAGTTATATAAAAAGCACATTTTCAGAAAGATAAAAGATTATTGAACTTATTTTGTTATCTTTATATTGTATTGATTGATTGCTATTTTTACATTAAAAAAGTGGTTCAGTGGCTTACGGTGTCGATTTATCAAGTCCGTACAGAGGCGTAAACACGATAACTTTTGAAAATATCAATTGTTTAACTCAATCTATTTTTTAATCTCTTCATCTTTCATGTGTGAAACAATGGAATGTAAATGGCTGTTTAATTTTGTTTTGCTTAGTTACAATTTTTTTTCGGCTGATAAATTCCGAAATTTTCGGTGTTTTAGCAGCCTTGTAATAATATATTTACTAAATACAGATACAGTTTGACTCACTCCGTGTTCGGCCACCGTCGTGAGCTCAACAAAACAACAAACATAGATTTTTTTTATTAACAATAATTTTGGATTTTCCAAACTTTTTTTTTATTGGCGTTTGACATAAAATTATCGGAAAATGAGAAGTAATAGTAATAAGGTTATTTGTAATAACTTGTGTGTATTTAAAATACTTTAAAAAATTGACGAATAACATGATGAATTGATAATTTATTTTTTATTTTTGCATCTGCATTTTGATCCTTAGCAGAGGTTAAATGTAGATGTCTGTGGGCCACAGCATCCACTTACTATCAGGTGGACTGTGTGCTCGTCAGTCATCCTTATTCTATAAAAAAATACAGGCGCGTAACTATAACAGAGTAAATAAAGGCAATTTTCCCTCTCACTCAAGGGTCCAGACCACTTTAAAATATTTGATTTAGTTGTTGTGTGCTAGATATGATAATATGTACGAAGCAGAGTTTGGTTTTCCGTAGGTACTGTCTACACGAACGTGGACTCTTGGTATTTTCTGGATGTTATTTAGCACCCGCCTTATCTTTTTAAACGATGCCAGTTATAAATTAAAAAAATATCTCAAGATAAGCTTTTACTCAATACTTTTGCAAGTTCTGAAAATATGGACAACCCCATACACGCTCTTGTTAGGGGTAAAAATAAGTACAGAAAAGATTTGTATTGTTTTATTCATTTTCTTCCCTTGCAGCGGCGGTGCAGGGGAATCCACTGTCCCATATCGTCCCGTGGATGTCGTAAAAGTTGACGGAGGGAAATTTAACAGGAGCTGAACAACAACCTTGCCTGCTTAGCGTGGCACATATCCCCCTTATGAGTCAAACTATGTGGAGGCCTATGTTCAGCAGCGGGTTTTGAAAGTCTATAATGAATGAATAAAACTTCAAAAATGACGGGAGGAGGTGAATTGCTGCATTTTTGGCTCTAGTGGCCCCGGACTGCAGCTACCCGAAGTGGTCGAAGACCCTACTCATGGTGTAGAATGGGTATTCTACACCATGAGTAGGGTCTTCGACCATCATTGACATAGGTACACTGTTACTTCTTGCTCAATAAGATATTGCAGAGGTATTTGAGGACAGTCATGAGGTCCTCCATTGACGGTAACATAATTACTATATCGTTAATATAAACGACAATTGAAACTTAGTGGTGAATTCGCCATTGATTGATATGTATGTATACCAAAATTGAACAAAATAGTGGATATACAGAAAAACAGTCATATCATTGTCTTTAACTAATGAACGTTTAAAACGTTCCTATTAATGCGCCTAATTCGAGTTTTGAAGTAAGAAAAACAACTTTGTATTCATTCCGAATATAATATATGTAAGGCCAATAAACCAACAATGTACTGCGTCGTTAATGCGCAGTACCAAACAAGGCCGGGCATTTCCTTCATACATACTCGTATTGTACATTGACTGTTTTTCTTTCATTACTTATCATACTGACTTGTAATTTATTCGTTCGGCAATATTATAAATAATTAAAAATGTTTTATTAAGTTCTCCCTCGAGCTGTGACTTCATTCATCTGCTCTGACTCTGACCTTTAGATATACGGTCGATTATTTAATACTGCATGTGCTAGCAGCGTAGGTATTATAATGGTACCGTGAACGCAGACTTTAATAAATTTTTTGAACTTGAGACCATAAAACTGAAATCGAAATACGAATGTGCGATTGACATATCGCACATTTTCGTAAAGCCGTTTTTCGATTAGCAACCCGGTGGGACTTAATCCCTTTGTTGTCGATATTCCACGCATTCGAAACAAAATGCATTGCTTATTTGCTTCGTATTTCGTAATGCGTAAAGCAAAGGAGTTGAATAATTTGCCGGCGTCTTTCTTTTCGTCCGATTACAATCTGGACGTCTGCAAGGTAAGAGTGAATGTGGCTTTTGTTACGTTTAGACAGAGCGATTTATCATCTCCTTTATCACCTGGTGGGATGATGGTCTTGCACAGGCTTATAATACGAATAAGTAAAAAGGACCAATAAGAAGCAAAATAGGTTCGTCATAAGTGCATTTAAAAATTGTTAAGGGGTAGAGCCACTTAGCCGTAGCCACGTAGCAACATAGTATTATGTTTTTTTTAAATAAAATAGCAGTGACACATAAACTAACCGGCCATTTAAATGTAAACGGCGACTGAAGGCCACGGAAGCCTGTGACCAATATCACGATACAGATGCGTTACCATATCTAAAGACTAAGATAGAATGCCTCACAACCTGTTACTATACCATACTGAAGCATGAACGGGTCTTCGCTACATTCATACTCGATTCTAAATCGATCTATGGGCCAGAGACTCCACTTATCATCCGGTGGACTGTGTGTTCGTTTATCGGTGATACATACCTCCTCCAGCGGCAGTCGGGTGAAAAGAGTAAAATATTTTCCATATATCAGTTTCAGTATTAAAATTTTTAATAATTATTTATTAATCAAAAATCACAGCGATTTAAAAGAAGTTTTCCTCCTCGCACAACTTCCTTGTGGAATCAACTACCACCAGATATTTTTCCATGCCGATATGACTTAGGAACTTTCAAGAAGAGTCTACTCCTTTTTAAAAACACTTACCATGTGAGCCGTATGCTCGTTAGCCAACTCTCCTATTTAAAAAAAAGTAGTCGGTATCAAGGCGTAGTCAAGACGTAGAATTAAATCCTCGACTTCAGAAGCTATTATGTGGAAATTGTATTTTTGGAGTCTGCTAAAAATAATTCACATGTTGTATTCTGTCATTTACAGAGTGATTTAAAGTTCGATGCTCGTCATTGTTGCTCGTTGTAGTAGGTAATACTGAACACAAAGCTTGCGTGACTTGCTTGTTGTCAAACTTAGTAAAATATTTTCGCAGTATTGACTTTATTTTAGTAAGGTAATGCTTACAAAGTAGCACGTGATTTATGCCTAATTATAGTACTACAGAAAACGTAGTAATTACGTTCTAGCAGTGCCAAAATTTCATCTACCAGCAATTTGAACTTTATTCTTAAAAGCATAGAAGATTTTATCGCGGTTGTTTGTGTAGGGTGTAATTTAGCGTAGGATAGAAAAAATGTCTCGTGATATCACGTGATAGTAAACTTCTTCCGCCAGACAATAAATCCACTCTTTTATTAATAAACAGTAATAAAAGTTAAACAAACAGTAATAAAAGTTAACAATTTGGAGGCGTCGTAAGTAAATATAACATCTGATATCTTTCCGAAAATATCGTAAAAGCAAATAAAGAGAAATATTCCGATAGATGAAGTGACGATATGGCGAAACATTGGAAGATATTCGTGCAAGTATGTCAAAAGATCCATGGTAGCTCGGATGGTAGCGCTATAAGCGCTCGCTTTAAATTTCATAGTACGCGAGTAATTCGGGTTCAATCCCCGCCGGCACCAAAGAAATCGTTGATTGTAATTTAACGTGCTGATTTACCACGTGATCGGCTGTGAAGGAAAAACATCGTAAGCAAACCTGTATGTCTGAGAAATAAAAAATAAAAAAGATGTTTCGAAGAAACGTAAAGTTCGCCAAAACGCTTTGGGGCAGTGCGGCAGACACTTCCCTGACCTAAAACCATCTCAGAAATAAGGGAAGGACTGTGCCCAGCAGTGGTATATATATTATAGCTAGTAACTTTTATGTCAACCGCGCTACTCCAACTTGGGTTGATAGAATGCAAATGTCTCCGATTTTTTTCTTCAGACATGCAAATTCATATTCCATTATGTCTGTCTATTTTACACCGTTTTTAGATTTTACCACCATCTATCGAAATCTTCAAGATCTTTTCGGGCTCTTTCTTAGTCGACTCTGACAGTACTCGTGAATATATAAAAAAATATGTTACAACTCGCAGCTGCACTGCTAAGCTCAGGCCTCTTTTCATTTATGCAGCAGTTAGTCGGTTATATTTTTAATACCTTATATCTGTCGTTTTTCTTGTTATTTACCGAGCACGTTGCAAATTAGCACGTGGAAAGACTTATTTTTAATAAGCCTTTCCACGCCACGTGCACGCTACGCTAACTAGTAAATAAATAAATTGTTAATCTTATTTACCCTCTGGATTAAAAAACTGTTTCCCTTTTATTCTTGATATTTTTATATAGAGTTCAAACTATATCTTTTGCGATCATATTTTTTTTCTTTTTTATCAATGCGCAGTTGTTTATTGCTTAACATTGGCTGCCTTTGCAGGGGATTTGCCTGAATCGTCACGCTTCAGAGATGGGGCAGTTCCAGACGTCTCGCATTTTTGACGTGTTCCCGACTTAAGTAATTTACACCTGGTGAAATGAGAATGTACACACTTATCACCTCGGAAGTCAAATAGTGTTAATGACATACCAATAGCCGCCTTTGACGATGGCCACGGGACGAAATGGGATGATGCATTCTCTCGAGCCATTACCACACGGCGATCCCAATGCGAAAAATACATGTTACAAAAATACATGTAAACATGAGCGTATGAGTCGCACCAAAATAACCGGCAATGCTTCCTCGTGCGGTGAAACGAAGGCCACCGTCAGCTTCCTCTCTAAAACCAATTGTCGCTAAAAATAACAGATAGGCACAGGACGTGTCACAAATTGATAAAGATCAGGGTTGCCAATACGATGTTTTTGCTACAAAAAAACATAAGTGATTTTTACTTTATTTACTAAATTTAAAAAAAATCCGTTTAGTTGTTACAAACACCCAAAAATATATGTACTTTCAAAAATAATAACTAAAAATGAAAAATGTACTTTGATATAGTTAATGTACTGACATGATTCTCCATTCAGATTCGAACTGAAATTGGACATTCTAGTTTGTGGGATAGATTTCCAGCTGAGTCAGGAAGTGAAAGTTGTCAAGTCAGGGGTGAAAGGTAATTTGAATATATATATAATAGAATAGAGCAAAAGCCATAACTACCTCAGAGTAATATTTTTTTTATTAATTACAGCCCGTCACTAGTCTACTAATGAACATAGGCCTGCCCCAAAGAATGCCATCATGCACAGTCTTGAGCCACCCGCATCCATTGACTTATATATTATATAAGTCAATGGATGCTATTCAAGTCTAAGTCAATGGATGCTATTCAAGTCTAAGTCAATGGATATTTATTATGTTTTAGCAATGTTTAAAAATTAAAACGTAAGTGTGGTAGAGTCAACGGGAATGCGTCAACTTGACCGAGGAGGGACCACATTCGCACAATAACCCTGCGTGAAAAAGCAGTAAAATACTTTTGTTTCGTAAAGAATGACGGGAATTAGATACCGATTTTACTAGTAACATTATTTTCAATCATGGAGTCAAGAATCAAGGAGTGATAAACGTCAAAAGTTCGGTCAGGCACGTCACGTGCTAGAGCCACGCTGCAGTTTTTTTTATAGCATTGAGTGACAAACAGTCATAGACATCCACATTTATCCTCAATTAAGAATCAAAATGAAAATGCATTGTCACCCCTGAGGACTTACATGGAATGCCTGATTCCAGTAAAAGAGGTATCCGGTTCTCTACACTCACCATACGAAACACAGCTGCATTACGCTGCTGTGTTTCGTATGGTGAGTGTAGTAGTAGTATTTAGTGTAGGGGAAGGACCACCCTCTCACATAATATCAATGTAAAATAGCAGTTCAATGTTACTGTATTTCATATGGTGAGTGTAGAGAACCGGAGAGTCTTTTTACTAAAAACATGGCTTTCCCTCCCTTGAAGGAATGACAAAGCAAATGCATTTTGATTCTTAATCAGGGAGAGATGTAGATGTCTATAGGCCACATCATCCACTTACCATTATCGATCATCGACGTGTGCTCGCTTGTCGCCTTCGATCAATAAGTACTATAACTGGTCGAAGCTTGTCACCCTTATTCTATAAAACAGGTGAACTGTGTTCGTTTCTCTTACTTGTAAACAAAATGAACGAGGCCAATCATTTCGAATTCATTATACAGAATTTATTAAGCCAAGTAAACATTTTTTATCTGTTGTTGTTTTTGTCTCTCGAATTTTATCCTTGTCCTTTTTTTATAAATTGTTTACTGACTGCATTGGTGTAAACAAAACGGACTGTCTATAGGGATATGAACCTGTCTACTATTGTTTATCAACTTAAGAATTTCCACGGGATACTTACGGTGAAGTCCTCGGGTTTGTAGTAAACCTCGTTTGAAATTCGATGTCGTCCATTTACATTGATTTATTTTTTATTATATGAAATTGAAAAATGTACAGTCCATCTAATGGTAAGTGGTTGTTGCAGCCCATGGTCACAGGCGACCAACTTCAAACTAAAAAGGCTACAGGTATCACTACTGAGGACTAAGTTGGAATACGTCACAGCCTGTCATTACAATGGCTCTATATTTAGCCTTCGCACGGAAACACAGCACTGCCAGCACAGCAATTTGGTGGCGGAAATAGCTAAGAGGTAATATCTCCGCAGATGGACACCTAGACAGAAAAGTAATCGTACTGACTAGTTATTATTAAGTACGAAAATAGGGATAAAAAGTGTTCCTTAGGAACTGTTCAGCTCCAGGCTATCATGGTCAATATACCATGATAGCAATGAACACGTATTTTTCATTCCTGTTTTGGGTAGAATATCTAGGGAAAGCATTTTTATACGCGACGAAGATTGAATATTGAAGATTTAGGGACTGTAATTTCGACTTAACTCATCATTACCCCCGAGCGAAGGTTTGTTAAGATATTGAAATAAGGATGACAAGCGAGCACACAGTTCAGCTGATGGTAAGTGGATGTTGCGTCCCATACATCTCTTCATGTGCACACTAACGATACAGATACTAAAAGATACACTAAAGAGAAAGAAGGAACACTTTGATTATAGTTGGTAAGAATTAACTCGCACACATCCGCTCAATAAAATAAGTAATAAAATAAAATGATGTGTTTTACCTAGTAGCCCAGGGCGGGAGGTGCCGAGCACCTCCCGCCCTGCCTCAAGGAAGAGACTTAAGAAGAGACCTCAGTAGTTAGGATGCCTCGTGTAGAGGCGAAACACGTATTATATTATCGTCGATGATGTGTTTTTCCTAGTGTAGTTGTTGGTCGGGTTCTTTATTCGTGCTGGGACGATTGGTAACGGGATTGGTGCACGAAATTGAGGGAGGGCTCTTTAAACTAGGTAAGACACATAATTTTATTTCATTACTTATTTTATTGTGCGGATGTGTACGAGGTAATTCTTAAAAACTTTAATATAACTTCCGCAAAGTAACGCCTGAATCTTTAAATTATCTGGAATACTTTGATTTCAGTCAACAACTTAAATTACGATAAACAATTGCGATGATGCAAGGATCGAATTCGTGATTATCGCGTACGCTTAAAATTTAAGGCGACCGTGCAGTAATTTTTAACTTTTTTGAACCTCTTTGTACTACTGAAAAGTAGTTATTGCACAAAAAGTCATTTTATGATAATTAAACATACGTAGAAGTGATGTGTGAATCACAAGAAGACACTAAATCGCTATTTAAACCTGTATCCTACATAATAAAATTATGAAAAAGGTACATTAAATTATTATATAACTTTTACACGGTTTCCTTATGGAACATATATTTTAGGTCATCAATTCATCTAATAAAGATAAAACAAAGATTAACAGTTCAAGCGCTCGCGTGCACTCCGGACTGTGCTCTATTGATCAATTATAATACTTTGGATTATCCGCGAAGTAATAGTAGGTATTGTGTGGTGCCCTCCCAAACATCTTCGAGTTTGGACGTTGAACATTGTTTATTCTGAAATTTGCCACGCTTTAGTGCTTTTCGCTCTACAATTGCAGGACGTGAGGTAACATTTTCAAATTTACTACAACATACATAAATACAACCACACCGTACTACCAGACTGCCTTAAGACAACATTCCCATATTATCGATGATTCTATTTCTTTAAAAAAAAATCATAAGTCGCTAGACAGGCAAATTTGCGATCTCATTACGTATTTTTATCTTGAAGTATCAGTTTTTTATACAGTTATGTAATTCACATAAACGCAATAACATATTCATGAATGCGGCTATATTTTTCTCGTTTTAAATAACTACATAAACATCAGGTTGCTTTTAAAACCACGAATTGTGTATGATGTCAATGTTTTAGGTCAAATTTAAGTTATTCCAGAGTCTCGTAAACGTAAAAATGACCTTATTCAATATCAAATACGATTTTGAATACCATAAGTCGTTTAAATCACCGTTTTTCAAATTCCCTTTCAATGTTTACGGTTAAGAAACAAAATCTGCCTCTATGAATAATACATGGTTACTGTAAAATTTGTTGTTTTTTTTTTATTATGAATGGAGAGCGTGCTCGACGATTTTCTGATTTAAAATTTATATTTATAGATCCGCGATCCTACTGAATATTATTTCAATTATCGTCGCCGAATTCCGAATATCTACGTGTATCCGAGAAAAACGTCTATTATAGACAAACAGACAAAAAGGACATAGCGATAGATAGACAACGGAACACTAAAATAAAATCATATTAATTAAACCTGGGAAACGTTGACGCAGATTTAAAGAAGAAAGCATTCTAAGCATTGCTATAAACACCACTGAAACTAAATTGAAGATTAAATGACAATCATTTTACTAAACACCTTACCTCAGTCTCCCCCACGACCATGTGTGCCGTTAAAAGTTACAGTCTATATATGTCCCACTGCTGGGCATAGCTAGGCCACCCCTTATTTCTGAGAGGATTTTAGTTAGATTTTAATGGTTGGTTTGACATTTAGGGTGCGTAGTGAAAACGGCGGTAAAACGGTGGGTTTAATAGGGTATTTTACCCACTTTCAAAAATTGTTTTAAAAGAATCCTAGAGTGATAATGAACTACTATAATTTTTATATTATTTTTTTAAAAACGAGTAGTGCCATAAAAATTACTTTTAATCTATCGTTTTAAAATTTCGCGTGAAGACGCTAGCCGAAATGTTGTGTAACTCGTGACGCCACAATCCTCGATTCTGCCGATTATGCAAATCTGCCGCGCTGCTCCAATGCATGTTGGCGAACTTCAAATGTCTTCGAAATATTTTTTTAACTTTTTAGACATGCAGGTTTCCTCACGATGTTTTCTTTCACCACCGAGCATGTGGTAAATCAGCACTTAAAAATACAATTAACTATATATTTGGTGCCGGTGCTTACCGTGGCTCGTGTACTGTGAAATTTACAGCGAGTGCTAACCATCTAAGCTATCACGGCTCTTATGAGTGTTGTAAAACACCTAAAAGATAGGTAATTAAAATTAAACGCGATACAATACGTAAAATTAGTTTTATTTAATGTGTAGTATTCGGTCAAATATAACAAATCATGAAGTTGAAGTGGCATGTGCTTTAAACAATTTACGAAACTAGTCTTGTCAGTCGTATATTAGAACCCATGACTTTTTATTTCTCTTTCATTCTTGAAATCGGTTACTGTCGGGTAAAACTATGCGTAAGACAATAAACTTCCTTTACACAATAATATAATTAACGAAGCCCCGGTAATTCAAACTACTTAATCCATTTAATTCATCTGCGGTTTACTAAGGTCCTTTGTTTACATGCAGTGCAACGTATGTGACGTCAGTATACAATCTTATCGGACTATCTTTGATGATGAACAATGTTTTTTTATTATTTAAAGAGCCGCCTTTTCACCAGTTGCGTGTTACTGCCACACATACTTCTACCACTACAACCTAATCAACCACTTAGGAATCACTACGTCGTGTTAACCCCGGCATAGAGTAGACATCGCAGGCTCTAGATTGGTAATGGTTGGTTTGACATTTAGGGTGCGTAGTGAAAACGGCGGTAAAACGGTGGGTTTAATAGGGTATTTTACCCAC
>DWHP01003116.1:0-13711 GCA_018247895.1 Parnassius honrathi
GTCCCACAACACTGGCCTCTCTCTCTTTAGTTAATAATTCGTGGTTAATTTCCATAATTAATATTCCGTTGTGCATAGGTAGACGGCACGCGCCGGGTGTAGGTCCGGGTACATGCGCTCATATACTGCACTGAGACTGAACCACTGCGCACCGGGCGTAGACTTGGTGAGCGTGCCCAGTTGCGCGGTGAGCCGGCACTAACGCCGGCGTCGTGTGCTATGTGACCATATAATATGGCAGGTTACTGCCATTTTGGCACGATTGGTCACTTATTTTAGCCTTTGGCATAAACAGTTGACGTTTTATAAAACCTGGTAGTATTTGGCAGTATTGGGGTTTTAAAAATAGATTTCATTATGGTAACTCAGTATGCCTAAAACGGTAATCCTACCCCTAGATACTTCGTCAGCATGTGGAGGATTTCCCTGTACATTCAATAAACAACTTTAAAAGTTTGTATGTAAAGTTGATAATCTTAAAAAAAGTATTCATAAACAATTTATGGTTAATATTTCAATCAGTCTTAGAAGAGACATTTAAAATATGTATGTATTGCAAATTTCGCAAAGGGACTGCTATGCTTACTAATGTCCAACGCTGCATACGAAAGAATATTCTCTAAAATAAAAGACAAAAATACGAAACAGATTCATAAACATCATGTAGCCTCTATCCCGCACGTTAAACAAGGCATTGGTGAGCACGGCGATTGATTTGCGTTCAAACTTAGGAAAGATATGTTAAATCGAATGAATAAAACCATGTATAAAGAAGAAGAAAAAATGAAGAATATGATGCTAACCGCAATGTTTAATTATAATTGAATTAAAATATAGCATTTGAAATTTGTATTTTTACTTTTCTTAATTCAATACAATGGTAAATAAAGTTGGCAGTGTTCACTACAGACTTCGGCAGGTTTTGGCGGGCTTTTAACCAAAGTAAGACAGGATCTGTATTTTAAAGATCACACTGGTCGTGTGGTTAGCTTCATATTTATAGTGCCCCATACAACACTAATGACCGGACGTAGACCCGGCTTGACGCCGGGCTTAGCTCCGGCCGAAAACCGTCTCGTGGGCCTACGAGGCCTATATGTACCGTGCGAGAATCGAACAGGCGCGGCGCAGCGGTACGAAGCATTCAACCAGCATTAAAGTATTTTGATTACAACTGCATGTTTTTTATAAAAGCAAATATGATAAACGAGCACACAGTCCAACTAACGGTAAGTGGATATTGCGGATCTTAGAGGACTGCATCTATTAACGATTATGAGTCAAACCGCAGATGCGTTTCACACACTAGAGGTTTAAGGTGGACCAATATCTACACTCACTATCCGAAACACAACGGCATTATGTTGTAATTATACTCTCGTATTCTGTAAGAGTAGTTTCTCTATGATCGAGCCGACCCATTCTTGCTAGAGACATTGTACAGCTGCAACAAAATGTGCTGTATTTTAATGTAGTACGACATTGGTTTTATTACACAGCATCGAAGTCAAAGTTTAACCGAGTGTTACCATTGTGACGTTTAGAGGGACACACGGCATACGCGGGAGGAGTGGTGTTCACACGCACCTAGAAAACGTTTCGTTAAGCGCATTCCAATGCGTACAACTGAAATGTACCGAAACGTCTTACGTTGTAGAGCCATGCTGCAGCACGAATAGGTAGATTCGACCGGGGCCACGCTCTCACACAATACTGACGTGAAATAGCAGCTCAATGCTGCTGTGTTTCGTATGGTGAGTCCGGAGACCCTTTTTTACTGGGAACGAGGCATTCTATCTCAGTCCTCAGGGGTGACAACGCATCTGCATTTTGATTTTTAATTGAAGATAAATGTAAATGTGTATGGGCCACAGCATCTACTTACCATCAGGTGGACTGTGTGCTCGTTTGTCGCTCTTATACTATAAAAAAAGCTTAGATTGCACGTTTTACGTACGAACTATCGCAAAGTGCATACCTAGTTCGCACTTGTAGATTTTTAATTCAACGACTGACAGCACTGAAGCACATATATTTTTAATAGTAGGTAATATTATATAGCAAATATTGACAACAGAGTTGCTTAATTGTTACGAAGATGCGTAACTTCTAAGTCTCATTCGTACTACCTTAAGTCAAAAGATAATTTTTGCCTAGCTGTATCGCAAAATTTCTTAATATACAACTCTACCCTTTTACTTTATAATCTACACGTGAAAACTTTGTAATGGTTAATTTCTACATAAATGTACAAAAAACAATTGACTGTAAATAACTGTAAGTTTCACAAAACCATTAAATAAACTAAATCAATAAAATAACATTTGGTTTTATACTATGCGGTTGGATTGAGATTGCTGACAGTTAGCCACTGGCGTTTATATAAGACTACACAAAAAGAAAGATCAGTATATATGTATAACCATAACCATAGTCAGGTATCAATTTGTAAAGTAAATCGCAATTACTATATGAAAATATTACAGAATTACAATCGAGTGTCGTGCTCACCCTTCTTAGACTTCTAATAACTGACTAATAACCATGTAGTGGCGGTATAAGAATATCCACTACCTAAGTCACTTGCTAAGGCGGAAAGTAATGTGTGTGTGTGTGTGTGTGTGTGTGTGTGTGTATGTGCCTGGCACGTGTCACGTGACAGTACGGACTCGTACGCACGAGCCACAGCACACACACAACGACACTTGCTAAGTCAGAAAGGTCTGAACGAGTCGTGGACGGCCAACGCCGCGCACCGCGCGCTTTTAATAAAACTGCTTGCTGGCGGTCTTTTTCTCGTTTTATTTTTTTGTTTGTAAAATAAATTAATGTATGGGTTTGTTTAAGTAAATTAGCTTTTCATTAATATGTTACATTACTAAATCTATACATTAAATATATACCTCATCAAATCTATACATTAAATATATACATTAATTATCATATCAAATCACATCAAATTAATTTTAAACATTAAATATGAGCATGCTCAGTATTAATTTACTCGTATTTTAGTTATTTGGTATTTGATGCCTTAGCGGTTAAACAAAAACACAGTGACAACCCTGCAACAGTAGGCATTTAAGTCTGTTCTGTTTTTACTACGGCCTAAATAAAACAGGAAACGAGTACTAACATTTTACTAAATACAACACTAAATTCAACGGTTGCCATCGCACTTGACGAGACGATGTATGCGGGCGGCCTATGTTTGGCAGTGGATTCTCATAAGCTGTAATGGTAATGCATTCCATTACCATTACATTATAAAAGATAATAATAAAATGAATCAAACCTGACGTTGATGTCGAGGTCGCTGATGGTGGCGATTGCAGCGTTGTGGTACTCAAGGCGGACCTTGTAGTCGGGGAAGATGGAACGGACAGCGTTGCCGGACACGTATAGAACCGACATAGTGCCGCGGGTCGCCTTGCACGAACGACGGTCCGACCTGGTGGTGATGATTTTTTATTAATCTTGTAATACAACTTGTAGTGGCGGTGTAAGAATATCCACTATCCCATGTAGTCGCGTGGATGTCGCAGGTCGCGATAATGGGAAATAAAACCATGAGATGGATATCAGCGGCATAACAATAACATTATAATAAAACAATGCGGTTGATAGCAAAACCGTGGCTGACATCTATGGAGAAGGCTTTTGTTTAGCGATGGTCTTTTGATAGGCTGTAGTAGCTCTAGTGGTGATTATATGAGATACATCAACGGGATTGTAAAACTTCAAAGATTTGCCTATACTTGGCACACTGGAAAGTTAGGTTGGTGAATGTAAAATCGCTACCACATTAGTGATGCTACTTGCCGTGGGATTTAAGACAATCTGATGATGGGATTCCCAAATAGGGATCACAAACTGCTAATTCTTATCTGTTGTTTATCATCCACACCACTTAGGTAATTGGTGGTCTACCACCGTGTAATTTTCCTAAAGTTTTTTTTTTCTTCAGAATTCGGAATGTGCTATCATTGGCAATGCTGAAATAAAGACCAGAAGTTATTTAGGGCAATGTCTAGAAGATAAGGGAAGAAGAGAGAGAGACCATTATGAGAAAGGCTTTTTATTATGGAAGCAAAATCACGTCTGTAAGTAGACATGAAGATCCATTAGAAGGTTATCTGTTAGTTTGTGTTGACCCAAAAACCAACAAATTGTGTGGTCTTAGAAACAACAGTTTAGGCCCTATAAGTTCACGTCAATTAGGTAAGTGGATCATTTCTTTTTATTTTACCGAATAAGATGACAAACGAGCACACAATCCACCTGATAAAAAGTGGATGCTGTGGCTCAAAAACATCAATATCTAATTCTGATTAAGAATCAATACGCAGATGCATTGTCACCTTTGACAGCTAAGATGGAATGCCTTATTTCCAATAAAAAGGGTCTCTGGTTCTCTATATTCACCATACGAAACACAGCAGCATTAAGCTGCTATTTCAAATTGTTATTACATGAGACCGTGTTCGTAACTCGGTCGAGCAGACCCATTGGAACTCAAACTATTTGATAGCTGCAACATGGCTCTACTACGTATAAATTCCACCGACGCGCATCGAGACCAAATTTCTGACACAATCCATACCATATGGATGCTTTGTGGTGTACCACTGTGCGATTTGATACTAGTTTTCTTCATCGCACGACTTCTTTGTGTAATCGCTACGACCGGCGATTTTTCTGGGCCTATGCGACTAAAGGACCTTCAAGAAACAAGCTTATCTTTTTAAAGGCAAAGCACCTGCATTTCAATTGAAGTTGCAGTTGTTCATGGGAGGTGGTCAACACTTTTCATCAGGTGAAGCGCATGCTCGTTTGCCTGCACTTCCATAAAATAATGTTTGCCTCCATGTCATCCCGTGTGTGTCGCTTACGACTCTTAAGGCGACAGAGGGAAACAAATCAAGAGATGGGCAACAGCGTTAACCTAATAACGACTAAAAATAAAATAAATTGCAATTGCCAATCCGCTTGCCAAGCGTAGCAACTACGGCAAATATTCCCCCTATGAGATTAACTTTGACGGCATCGTGGTGCAGTGGTTTAGCAGTCAGTTACAGCGCTAAGAGCCGCGGGTTCGAATCCCGCACGGAACAAGTAGTAGTAGTAGTACGGCCTACACGTAATTGTTTCGGGTTTGGATGTGAAATTTATGTTTGTAAACGAAACCCCCACAATTACAGGGGAAAATCCTGGCGTGGAAGTAAGGTTTTTTTTTAATAAAAAAAGAAAATAATAGGCTTTATCGGTAACGGTCTGTCTGTGTGTGGGTATCCATGGTACCTGAGCGCGTATCCATGGTGGCAGGCGCACACGAAGGAGCCCACCACGTTGTGGCAGCGCTGCGAGCACACGTCACGCGCGCACTCGTCCACGTCCTGGCAGCCGCCGCCCGGCAGCAAGCGGTAGCCGGCGGCGCACTCGCACTGGAACCCGCGCGGCGTGGGCCGGCACACTTGTGCGCAGTTGTGTGACGAGCACCCCACCGCTGGACACAAAACATAACACTCACATTTTTAATCTCCAAAATAAATCTTTAAATTGAACTGTAATATTGAAAGCATATAAAACTCAGATATATAAACAATCATTTTTAACATTTTGTGTGACTGTTCGATCTGATCTTCGGGACTGCTAAACCTATTGACATTTGTTAAACAATTTCGCAGATTTGTTACGAGAGATCTAGGCTATATTTTATAGAAAACGTTTGAGATTTTTTAAAAAATTAAATAACATAAATTGATAAAGTAATGTGATCTTTAACTATCTTAAATCTAAATAACTACTTTAATAGTTACATACGTGCAGATATTGCATACACATACGAATCCATGGGTATGTAAGCACTTGTGTGTGTGTGTGTGCGCGTGTGTGTTTGAGTGTGTGCAATGCATATGGGGGTCGGTGCATGTGTGCGAACGTGTCTACTTACCACACAGTCCGTTCTCGTCGGTGCCGTCGAAGCAGTTGGGCGTGCCATCGCACACGTCGCTCCACTCGACGCACTGCCCGTTGTCGCACAGAAACCCGCTGCGGCACTGCGCCGCCGGGTACGACGCGACGCCGTGCCACGTTACATTCTTGTTCACTTGGGACATGAACATCTTCTTTGAACTTCTTTTACTTATGTATATGTCACAGCCAACTAGCTTAATTAGCCTTTCAGTTAACAGCGGTTCCGTTCAACTAGCAGCTCGAATGATATTCAACCTATACGTTTAATAAAATATTACACCAACCTTGCAATATCTGTGACAGTAAGTTAAGGTACAGCTGTTAAGGCATAGACCAGCGACCGTTCGGTAGATGAAATTACAAAATAAGTGCAATGTTAAGTTACATGCGTCAACTGAATATCATTCAGGACCATAGAATACTATAATACACAATAGAATGGCTGTCAACCTTATTTTGTAAGGGGATCGGTGTCGCCAGGAGCACACATACAAGCAATTACGTCATATTATCACTACCGCAAACCCGATTGATTCGCTGTATTGACAGAGTGAATTTACACATCTTAGACTTTTGATTACTGTCTTTGACACATCTATATTTCTTTATTTTTGTTGCTAATAGTCACTTTTAGTTGTAGGATACGTTTCCTTTATTTAAATTCCATTCCCCGTTGTTCTTTTAACACGTAATTATTGCACAATTTGCCATTTTTTAAATAATTCGCATGCAGCGACGCTTGACACGAAAATAACGATTGATTGTGTTGACATTTATACATGTGAATTGACATGTTAGTGACATCTTAGTCGCTACACGGGCTCCGCCCACGCCCCCGTTCTATTATGTATGTATTATAGTATTCTATGTTCAGGACGCTCTTTGAACCGCGCAGTTTAATAACAAGGCTAGGTTGTTAAGCCTGACTGTTATCTGAACGGCTAATTATCCCAGTTGTCTACGAGATAAATATTTTATAAGATTAAATTGTAAATGTTGGTAAATCAATAGTTTACTTTTGAGTTTATCGGCGCTTTTTCTCACAAGGTCTTCCCCGCAGTAAGAACTTGTTAAAGCTATGGCGTAACTTTTGACTTTCAAAAAAATTTTTTAAAACTAAACCGAAAAACGAACTACATAACACAGCTGCAACATGGCTCTAGTGGTCGTTAACGCGGTGGCTGATCATAGGGTCTAGATAAAATCAGTCGTTGAGTTTTTCTCTTCAAAAAATGTCAATAGTGGTCAGAGGTCACGATTTTGTCGAAGTTTCACTCTCCTATCTCGAAAAACACAAATTTATAAGCCGGACTATGAGAATGAGGCACTGTAATCCTGACCGAAATTCGATCTGGAGGATAATATAGCTGCAGCATGTACCTACCGCGCTAAACATGTAAAATGTACCTGTTTTCGAAATATTATTGTTATCTCCTACACATGCACGTTTCCTCAGAATATTCCATTACGAGAAACTGCCTAGCACTCAAAACTGCAAGTAAAAATTTTATTAGTGCCAGCAATAATTTAACTCGGTTTGTTCGCTTACTTTGAACTTAATTGCCAACAACTTGAGTGAAGGTAATTTATTTTAATTTTATAGAATTAGCCCTAACAAACGCGCACGCAGTCCACCTGATGGTAAGTGAATGTTGTGGCCCATAAACAACTCCGTTTATGCTCGATTAAGGATCAAAGTGCAGATGCTTTGTCAACCCTGGGGTCTAAGGTAGAACGCCTTGTTTCCAGTAAAAAGGGTCTCTGGTTCTCTACACTCACTACACGAAACACAGCAGCATTAAGCTGCTATTTTACGCAGGTATTCCGTGAGAGTGTGGACGCCGGTCAAGCCGACCCATTCAAAACGTGATATCTTACGTCCATTTATTATTAAAACTCAATATAAAACGTATAAATATGCAATAAACAGTATCGTGCTACAACTATAATATGTATCGTGGCTCTATCACGTAAAACACATTTACATTCCCTCATTCCACACTTAAAGTCGAAATCAAATATTTTTTCAAAATTAGTCAGATTGGATAGATACCACCCTCTTACCTACTATTGCCGCCAAATCATATTGCTTGCACTGTTGTGTTTCACTATGAAGAATATAGAGAGCCAGTATAATTAGCAGGCATTGAAGCATTAATTCATAGTTTAATATAAAACGTATAAATATGCAATAAAAAGTATCGTGCTACAACTATAATATGTCGTGGCTCTATCACGTAAAACACATTTACATTCCCTCATTCCACACTTAAAGTCGAAATCAAATATTTTTTTCAAAATTAGTCAGATTGGATAGATACCACCCTCTTACCTACTATTGCCGCCAAATCACATTGCTTGCACTGCTGTGTTTCACTATGAAGAATATAGAGAGCCAGTATAATTAGCAGGCATTGAAGCATTAATTCATAGTTTTAATAAGTGATAACGCATCTTTAGCCTTTTTTGTTGTAAGCTGACTACAGGTGTCCATGGATTCCAGTAATCATTAACCATCAAGTAAATAAAAGAGCACACATTTCCCATCATAGTAAGTGAATGCTCAAACCATATACAGTGAATGCTTTAACCAGTTTAATACATGGTAGAGCCACGCTGCAACTATATTATGGTTGTAGAACGAATGAGTCGGCTCGACCGGGGAAGGACCACGCTCTCACAGAATACCAGCGTAAAATAGCAGCTTAATATGATGTGTTTCGTACGGTGAGTGTAGAGATCCGGAGACCCTTTTTTACTGGAAACGAGGCATTACATCTTAGTCCTCAGGTGTGACAACGGATCTTCATTTTGATTATTAAACGAGGATAAATGTAGATGTCTACCGACCACAGTATCCGCATACCATCAGGTGGACTGCTTGTTTGTCACCCTTATTCTATAAAAAAAATCTACATCTAATTCGATTAAGAATAAAAACTACGAAGACTAAAATAGAATGTTCCGCTTCCATATTGATAATAAAAAGGGTCTCCGGTTCTCCACACACATACACACACACACAGGTACTCTGTGAGAGATTGGCAGTTTCCCAGTCAAATCTACCCGCTCGTGAGGCAATTATAATACAGTTGCACCGTGGCACATCTACGCTCTTTTTTTCTGCTCTCCATGTTTTTATCCGTAAAATAAGAGAACTTACCCTTGTGACATGCATCGGGTGTCTCGTCAGATCCGTCCAGGCAGTCGTTTTTCCCGTCGCACACTTTTTTCTTAGCGACACACGTCAGTTCCTGTTTGCACTCGAACAGTCCGTGCGGCGCGCAGCGAAAGTCGCAGCCGTCTTCGTCCGTGCCGCCGGGACACTCCACTTTTGCGTTGCATCTAAAAATTATCATTTTAAGTTTACAGGGTTGCAAAGCAAAAAATATCTACATGATCTCTCCCCTTATTAACTCTCCTATTTCCCTATTTCCTTATGCCCAGTTCATGCTAATTATTTTTAATTTTTTATAGTAATAACAAAAAAAAGTTAAACAGTTCACCTGATGTAAAAGTGGATGCTGTCTATGGCCCATAGACATATACATCTATAACCGATTAAGAAACAAAACATAGATGCGTAGTCACCCCTAAAAACTGTGATGGAATGCCTTATTGCCGGGAAAATGGTCTCCGGTTTTCTACACTTACTATTAAGCATCAAGCTGCTATTTTACGCTGATATTCTATGGAACACGGGTCCTTCTTCAGTTAAACCAAACCGACCCATCCATGCTACAAAAATAATATAGCTGCTGTGTTGCTCTATCACGTAAAACGTTTTTATATTAATTGACGTTAATAAGAAAAAATAATATTAAAATACACGCAAAAAACAAAATCACACATTTAAGAATGTAAAAAAGTTTTGCTTAACGAAAAACGATTTGACTAGACGTTATCCTTTTGATAAATTTATCATTATTGTATAAGTAGTAAAATAAGTTAAAATTAGATAATCGCTAATATAACTCGCGATAGCATTATAAGTAATAATAATGAATAGTATTATAGGCAATATAATTATATTAGATAGGTTTAATCTCTAATTTTGTATGGGACCAACCCTGAAGCCTATGACCTGTTATGAGTTATGACCTATAAGACCTATTTAATACAAAAAAAAATCTCCAAAACAGAGTTATTTTTTCAAATCGACTAACAAAATTTAACATTTAATTACAAAACTAAAAAATGATAAAATACCCAACACCGAATGAAAGCTCATCTACACTACTCATATCAAAAATATGTTAGAAGTAGTATGAGTTATGCTTGTTAGTACAGAATTAGTGTATGCACCCACACCAAAAAAGCTTCTATAATCTAACCGGGCAGTAAGCGGTAAGCAAATGCTTTCGTTGCGCTCGCAAGTGTACTCCCAAGGTTGGCACTGCGGTTGCTCCTCCTGTTGTATAGTTTGAATGTTTAAGAGCATCACTGATTGATTTCCATTAAAAAATAAATTGTCGCCATCTGGCGGTTGATTACTACGTATCTTAGGTACGGACACGGACTACCTTTTTGACTCCACGGAGTTACTAATTCATTCTTGGGGTATGATGTATACAAAAATTGTATAAAACTGGTTATTAAAATATTAAGAAATTTATGGATGACAACTCCTGGGAATTAAGTGACAGGTTACTAAACTATTTCATTTGGTTTAAGTGTAGTATACAGTCCACCTGATGATAAGTGGTTGATGTGGCCCTTAGACATTTACATTTATCCTCGATTAATCGAAATGCATATGCGTTTCCACCCATGAGGACTAAGATGAAATGCCTTGTTTCCAGTAAAAAGGGCCTCCGGTTTTCTACACTCACCATACGAAAACACAGCAACATTAAAAGCGAATATTTTACCCTGGTATTCTGTGAGAGTGTGGTCCTTCCCCTGTCGAGCCAACCCATTCGTGCTACAACCGCTGTGATGTTTGACGTTTAGTTTATTTTTATTTTGTAAGTGCAGATTATAAACAGATGACTTTTTATTTACGGTTACCGTTACCGCCTATCAAAAGTCCAACGCTGAACATAGGCCTTCCGCATAAATTGCTATACATTTCCCATAGTTGCCACGCTCAGCGGACGGATTGGCAATCGCAATATTTTTTTAAGTTGGTGTTAGGAAGACGCTGCTGCCCTACTTTGTTTCCTTCTGTCTAGCTGTAACTAAATAATCATGCCCACTTTCCGTACATTGATTGATCTGTCACTTGATTCCTTTAACAGGTCGCGTCTACCTACAACTAGTGTTCTATAAAAACAATCATTGTTTCTTAATAACATAATAACTTATCATCTTTTCATTTATAGGCCAGGGGATAAACGCTATTGAGTAAATAAGTTTTTGAGTCTATACACGTATATTTTTCTCTCCACACCATAATATAAAACCATAAAAAATCGTATCTAATCGTATTTTGAACATTCATAAACGACATGACGAATGAACAAGTTTTTCGTAGTCTAAAACGGAACGTGTAAAACAGGTTTTTTAATATATTTTGGCATGGCTTCTGGACCTTTTAGCCATTGTAAAACACGTGCCGTCTCCAAGTCTATTGAAAATGATAAACATAGTAACATTATTTTTTCCTGGCTTTATTTGAAAATTCAACTATGCGATACGAACTAAGCAAAAAATATGCAATTTTATAACATATTTTACAAACACAAGACGCGTTAGAAAATTTTCAGGTCAAGACTGAACGTGATTCATTCAGTTGATCAATAACATGAACTGTTCAGACCGACACAGTGTGGCGCATTGCCAACCAGGTTTGGAACAAATAAACGTAGATCGTTTTTATTCTACGTCGAGCAGTGGTGTTCACTTAGATGAAAAACTCCATTCAGTTTCATTTTCATCGTTCGCCCGTGGAAGCTTACACTACTGTACATAGGTTTCATCCTGTTCCAGGGAGGATTTTCCAAAATTGCTACATTTGGTAGACAGATTGGCGATGACAGAACCAGACGTCTCGCACCTTTGATACTGCTTACCATTGTCAGTCTAGGTCTTTAACGCCTTGGTTATTAATAAGTAATAATTCTATATAACCACACTCATTGTGCATATGTTGACGTTGTAGAGAATTGTTGTTACATGGAATAAAGAAAAAACCGTATTAGAAAAAGAAAAAGTATATAAACCCCCGCCTCTATGGCGCGTATCAGTAACACTTTTTCGTCAATACACAGTGATTTTCTCTCACTTGTCATGTTTACAGTTTGAAAGTCTGCGAGCAACTAAGAATATGATAACGTAAAGATAATCCATGACTCCTACTGACAACAGTTTACACGTGCAAGCAATCCCAATTCGTAAACAAAACAACGGATTCCTTAGAGAGTTTGGCATGTATGATGCAAACAGTCGAGTTTATTACGGGCTAGGATAATAAAGCGACAAAAAAAAACAAAAGAAAGTACACGACTGTGCAGTTTTTACTAATTTTTACAACCTTAAAAGTACTTTTTATTATTCAATTGTAATCGTTACTGAGACTGGGTGTAATGCTATATAGAGTATATCATTGTATGGAGGACAAGCTAAACCGTTGTCGTTAAATCGAGTTACGTTACATGGAGTTTACATTGTACATCGCTATTAATCGGAAAGCTATGGGATCATTCTGGTTTCTCAGTAGTTCTTTTGCGACATCCACGGAACGAAATGGAGTAATAAAATATCTTACTCATCACCATTACTTGGTCTGTTTAGTTTGTGTATCGACCTACTATTCGTCTACAGAGACGTGAACTGTATTTTGAGAGAGATCTCCTTGATGGACTAGTCAATGTCGGTCGACCGCAACCTTGTAGCTCTTTAACTGATTGAAATGTCTATATTAATCTGAAGTGTAACGAAAAGTTTAGTACCACTTAATTTTAAAAAGTCAACAGAATTAATCTTACCGTAGCCTCGAACCCTTCAGTCATATCGCAACCATCTTCGTCCGAATGGTCAGAGCAGTCTGGCTCCTGGTTACAACGTTTACTTAGATCGATACAATCGCCATTAAAGCACTGGAAGTTACCAGAGCTGCAGGTTTTGTTCACTGGAACAATAGTTAATAGGCGATCATGTTAAACGAATTATGTTCTAGGTCATTTAAATGCTCGTGATTAACTACAAATTAGTTTTAACTTGATCCGGCTCAAAGGGCCATTTTAGAATAGCATAAAATATGAACAAAAATCTTTTCTATAGAAAGTAAAGCCTTTTATCGTTAATAATTTCATTTGTTTATTTTACTTTATTTAAAATTTTACCACGTTACAATAACAGCTACATAAATTAATTAAAAGATGTCAGGATAATAATATAGTCCGTTGGCGTTAAGAAAATAGTCAGTCATCGTTGTCCGCCGGCCTGGCCACGCCCCCCAGCCAATTAAAATGCAAGAAATTAGAATGTCGAGTACACACCACAGTGACCAGTTGAAGTCAGGCCTTCGAACAAAACGGTTGTGTATTTTACGCGTTGCTCGTTCAACATTATGGTATCTAATTAGATTCCTTCCCGACTACATGAAATTGAAATGAGTGACATAAAAAAATTATTAGATGACGCAATAGCATTATTAGACGCTAATCGTTGGAAGAAGTGCTGCGACCACGTGATACGCGAAGAAAATACCATACGGAATTTGGACGACATCATGGAACTTGCAGAACAAAATTCTTTCATAATTAATGTAACTGGAGAATCTAGCGATACT
>DWHP01003117.1:0-13711 GCA_018247895.1 Parnassius honrathi
GACATGTGAAGTTCGCCAACACGCATTGGGGCAGCGCGGCGGACAATACCTTGCCCTAAAACCCTCTCAGAAATGAGCGGAGGCCTGTGCCCAGGAGTGGAACGTATATAGGCTGTAACTCTACTTTACTTTTACTGACTGCTTATCAGTCTGGGTTTCACCCTGATCACAGCACCACTATAGCATTATCTAAAGTTAACGAAGATATTAGAAATGGTATAGAAAACAAGAAAATGTATTGGTGCTTGTTTATTTTTCTAATGCTTTTAACACGGTTGATCACGACACCGTACTAGCTATTCTTTCCTATTTAAGATTTCCACCTTAAACCTTGGAATGGTTTGCTGCCTATCTTCGCAGGCGCCAGCAGTCGGTTCATATAGGGCAAGAGTGCTCAATGGGAATTGATCCACAAACCGGCATCCACTATGCCGGAATACTTTCCACGAGCATTATCTCAGTTTTTATACTTCATTACCACTAATTTCAACTGTTCGTACCATCTGTATACTAACGATCTACAAATGTTCGTGCAGGCTACTATTGATGAACTCCAGAACGCTATTGCAAACTTAAAAAAGAACTCTAAAGCCTTTGGTGATCGGCCTAGCGGCTTTGGCGTCTCTGTCAATCCAAAAATATATCAACCAATAGTTACAAGTACAAGTATCTTATCTGCCTTTGGTCTATTACAATGACATCTTGATACCCTTCTCAATCTCCGGGAAAAATCTAGGCCTGTACATGGACAGCGCATTAAAATAGGACACATATGTCACTGAACACAGTGGCAAAGTGTTTTTCACCGTACGGTCACCCTATCGTCTAAAGAATTTTCAACCTGTATGCACAAATATCATGCTTGTGCAGACACATATATTGCCTACTACTGATTATACAGATGTTTTTACCCAGTTTTGGACCAATAACTTCTAAACAAGCTAGACCGTCCGCTTAATACTTTAATTACATAATATAAATACTTAGGACCATGATTACGTTGCCTTAAATCTGTTACAGTACTAGACGACGTGTTCTCAAGAAATATTGACACAACTGGTGTAAGAATTATCATCATCAGTGCTGTCGTCAAAACAACAGTGAAAGTTATTTGTTAGCAATATATTAATGATATGCAGAAGGGGGTAGCAGAGCACCTGGTGATCCAATTGCATAATTACTAGGGAATCCCATAGGAAGGAGGCTTCGAAGGAAGCGCTTGATGCCGATCCCAATTGATGACCTTCGCTATGTCCTAGCTAATAGTCAGGGCCTCTTTTTTAGATTATACTGCCTCCGGCCATCTTTGAGTGTCAGGTAAACCAGAATATCAACAGCTGAACAAACCCGATGAAAACCTTATTGGCGGTCACTAATAAGCTGGTGATCCTCATGAGCTGACAGAGAGCTTGACAGTCGTTTAAGATGTCTCTATGAAGGTTTGATAATCACTAAAGTAATCGGAAGTCGTTTATGCTTCCTAATAATATGTTAATAACTGAATAAATAATTTAATTCCAAGATCCACTTCGGTCTCTTACATTTAAAACAATTTGGGGTAGTCACACGACTCCACACATACCAACGCTTTGTACAAGGAGCTACAGCCTCAAACATCGTATTTCCCTCGAAGTGGCGCGTTGAGAATTGGACGTTGTTTTTGCACCAATATATACTCGTCGATGTATATATACCAGTAAGTATACATAAGTTAAACAATTCACTAATGCATTTTGTTGTCGCCAGTTCATATTGTTTAACGTTACAAATTAAATTATCTCTATATAAATTCCAAGTAATTTCTGGTTCCTTTTAGGGTTTATATTTAAGTCATTTCTGAAACAAGCTGCGGCCGTTGAAGGTTTATCTAACCTAGATAAAAATGCTTAATTGGCTAAATCAGTCCTAGACTTTGTTTTATCGTTTTCTTCCTACTGTGTTAATATTTTTTGAGCTCCGGTTAGGGGGAACTCGACTAAAGTTTTGACTCTATCGTTAGATGACTTGATGTCTTCAGCAGTCACATTTTGCCCAAAGAATCCAATGGATTTATGCCGATATAAATACTTTGGTAGATTGTTTATAAAAGCCAAACTCATTTGTAAATCATATAATGAGGCATGTAGGTGGTTTTCATGCAATAAATTACATTTGCTCGCCATGACGACCTCAACTATGTAACAGAACAATGTGAATTTAGAAAAGTTCTATCCTGGCGTTAAATTTCTAGACCTTGTTGTGCTGTGTTGTTATTTGTTGTGCTTGTATTAGTATTTTTTATAGAATAAGGGTGACGAATGAGCCCACAGTCTACCTTATTGTAAGTGGATGCTGTGTCCTACAATCATCAACATCTATCCGCGATCAAGAATAAATATGAAAAAGCATTGTCACGTCTGAGGATTAAGATAGAATGCCTTCAAGTAAGCTTATTCGGACAGCATGTGGTCATATAACAAATTGTTAGGCGTAAAATACGACAATTATTAGAATGTAGTCGCCACGCTTGAAAACAGTGTGTACAGCTCCTGTTGACTCTGACATAGGAATAGTCTCTGTAAAAATACGACTTTAATTCTTGTATGAACTTAGCGCTCAACCTAAACAAAGCCAGCGTTTGCCATAAAGTACCTCTGCCCACCGTATCACTGTCTTTCCCAAGTTTAAAAAAAAACAGTCAACAATTAAAAACTTACTAAATTTTTACGTAATCCTGCGCATAAAAAACTATTACACACCATGTATTATTTTTTGCTTCAAACTTTCAATAAAGGTAATAGTTTGTAATTAGAAGCTTTTATAGAAACAAGCACTATGTAAATGAAGTTATCAAAAAAAGATTTATTGATTGTTAATATACGTAAAATAAAATAAGGGACAAAATTAACACAATATTTTACGAGCACTTACACTTGTGTAAAAGCAACCAATAAAGCGCCCTACGTCGTTAAATGAAAACTAATTTACATCGTAAAAGAAGAAAAATATGAATAAAACAAAGTTTTAGGATACAGAGGATGAAGTTTTTGAGTAAAATATGTCAGTGCTTTATCATTATCATTAAACAAACATTACAAAGCTAATTACGTTATTTGTTTTCCGATGCATATTGTACGTGAATTCATACATTTGTACGTTTTTATAGAATAAGGGTGACAAACACTGCCAATTTGCTGATTCAGGATTGCTACTAATAATTACTTTACAGAAAAATTCAATAACCGATTTTCGCATAACCTAGGATTCAAACACAGAATCTCATAATCAGCAACCGCATTTGTAACCTCTAGATCAAAGACGCAGTCAATAATCTGTAAATATTTTTTCAAGATGAACTTGCGTATGTTGTAAAGCTTTCAATGTCGTAAAAACTTTTTTACAAAAAAATTAAACCGCCGAGACAACTGAAAAGCAAAAAATGATGAACCCTTTTTTGCCTTAATAACTAAGTTCTTTAACTTATGTAAGTGTAGCTAAGTATATACTTTTGTAATTATTTTAAAATTTTTAATTAATCTTAAACTAATGTAAGTATACCTAAGTAATATTGAGTAAGCTCCAAGCAATCAATGAACAAATATCACTAAATAACCTTAAATTTTAAGAAATAACCCAATCAAATTTACAATGCAACGTGAAATCTTTAGCGATAAACATTAACATATAAAAAAACGCTCTCCGCGCGACCGCTCACAATGACGTGTGCCCTCACGTGTGTGCCGAAGGGTCAGCCTACAGTATCCAGTTCGAGGCTGTCATGAAGGCGAACGGCTGGAATAAAAGTCAGATCATAATTGCTCTCACACTAGGCCTTAACTGTTCTGGAAATTCTCGCTAAGCAAGTGACTTACGAGCAGTTCCTTGAAGCATTTGAGGCAAGATTTGGTGACTCACACCTAGAACACGTCTTTGGTGCGCTGCTCAAAAACCGCGTGCAACGCAGCAAAAAAACCCTACTGCAGTGGGTCCTTGAGGTTGAGAAGCTGGTTCGAAAAGAATACCGGTCCGTACCAGCGCTCATTGAAGGAAATCTGATGCAGGCTTTCATCTATGGCATCCACAACCTTGAAGTCATAGCAGATGTAAGGCTCTGGCTCCATGCGATACTTAAGGACGCCTTGGTCCATGCACTGTCGGTGAAAGCCGCGCGGCAAGATGACCGTTCTCCGTCAGAGAGGTTACAGCAGCTACAGTTAAGGACCCCTAGAAAAGGCTGTATCTCTAGGTGCTACGGCTGCGGGCCATCTTCGATCAAGCTGCCTTTTAGCAAACTATAGAAATGTAAGGTAATCGATCTCGAGAGGGTAGTGCGGGTAACAGCACCGCTCAGCATCAACATGGAAACGACTAAAAGCCAGGATTCAGGGGCGGTGCTGGCTAATGTTAAAATAACCCCAATGTGGAACCCATCAAGGATAAGGTCAACGGAAAGCCGTGTAAACTGACCATAGATACTGGAGCCTCTTGCACGGTTCCCAACTTATCAGTCGGTTCCTTGATGACTCCGCATACAACCAAGAACGCATTAATTTGGTGATAGCCGTTGATCAGCGCATACCTGCCTGTTGAGAGAAGGATATGGAGTTAAAGCTAGGCAATATGACCTGTATAATGTCATCATGGCTAATATAATGGACGACTGCATCCTGAGCCTAGACTTTATGAGGAAGAAGTGTTGTGAGATCGATGTTAATCAATGTGTTTTGAAATGTGTACAAGAGGAACTTTAAGTGGAATATTATACATATATATACCAGGGAATGTGTATAGCCTTAAGAAAATTGTTCTTAGGCCAAGATCGGAAATGATTGAGCCATTTAGTCTTTCCGTAATCCAGGACAAGCTCATCGTTGTGTACTCATGGAAAGAGAAGACAATGACATTCCATGGAAAGAAGCTCGAACCGTGGTCAGAACTACTCGCATCTCAGGAGTACGTGTGCTGATCCTTTGTGATCAGGAACAGATTATAGAAAAAGGTACACTGGTTGGCACTTGATTGGTTGTGTCGGTGCCAATATCGATCGACTGGTACCACCAGCAATGATGCACAAACGAGAGTGATCACACTTTTAGAAGACAGTTGCAGCGTTCCCTCCCCAATCGAAATGGTCAAGGCGAAGAAGTTGTTACTCAAGTACGCCGATGTTTTCTCGTCAAACGACGATAGCATAGGGAAGGCTGGCTCAGTTCAATACAAAATAAACACAGGAGAAGAATTGCCTATCCGTCAGTGTACAAAAGATTGCTGGTAGCACGTGAAAAGGAAGTGGAAATCACGATTGAGGGGATGGTGAATGGAGTTGTTGAACCTTCATCTAGTCCATGGTGTTCACCTGTGGTGCTAATAAAAAAGAAGGGCAGCAGCATGCGGTTTTGTGTCAACTACTGCTGTCTGAATGTCGTTAGGAAGAAGGACAGCTATCCCTTACCAAGAATTGATGACACACTGGACATGCTTACATGAGTAAAGTGGTTTAGCAAGCTGGACTCGAAAAGTGGCTACCGGCAAGTTGAAATTAACCCAAAGGACAAGGAGAAAACTGCACTCTCGACGGGAAAGAGTCTGTAGCAATTTAAGGATATGCAGTTTGGTTTGTGCAATGCTCCGGCAACGTTTGAGAGGTTGATGGAACTTGTATTTACCGGGCGAATTGGAGATGCCTGTTTGGTCTACTTGGATGACATTATTATCGTAGGCCGTACGTTTGATGAACACCTCCAAAATCTGGAATACGCGCTTATGAAGATCCAATGTGCCAAGCTTATGTTGATTCCGAAGAAATGTTCACTATTCAAATAGCAAGTTAGCTTTATGTTGTCCGTTGTATCGGAGAAAGGTATCCCCATGGATCCAGAGAAAATTGCCGCTGTCAAGGATTGCCCAGTTCCAATTAAAAAGACGTAGGCTAGAGCATTTTTGGGTTTGTGCTCCTATTATCAGCGATTTTTGAAAACTTTGTGGATATAGCCAAGCTTCTGCACAAGCTAACCGAAGAGAAGCGACATTTCTACTGGGATGAAAGTTGCAATATCGCATTGCAGGAGCTCAAGGTCCGTCTGTTTCGGAGTACATTTTAGCAAATATCTTCTGAGGCGGAAATTTTACTTACAAACTGACCATGCTGCACTGAAATTGCTATTGCAGTTCGAAAATCCAGAAGGACAAGTTGCGAGATAGATTAAACAGCTGTGAAAATACGACTTTGTGATCAAACTTCGCAGCGGGAATGTCAAGGCAACGCGGATATTTTGTCTTGCAATCTTCAGTTCTGAAGATTCCTGAAGAGACCTTGTTCTGAAGATTGCAAATAATACATTAGGCAAGAGGGCAAGAAAGTGGTATCTGTGAGGATGCTCGGGATAGACTACCTCAGCAACGAGAAAAAGCGAACTTTATAATAGAATTATGGCTGCCTGCATAGCTGGTTACCGGAATACCACCTGATGCTTCACGCAGTATAACCGATTAAACAAATGGCTTGACTATAGTGTATGCATGTATAGACAAATGGCTATAGTATATGCGTGTGTAGCTACAAAGAAATTTCAACTATTTGGCGTACCGTCCCCGGTAGTGTTAAGCGAAGCTAAATCTATTTAATTCTAACAAACTAAAGTGCATTGTCCACAGAGTTCGACTCGATCAGGTTACGGGAGGCCAGTTCCAAATCCCGCTCGACTGGACCAGAAAGTGGTTGGGCCATAGCTCCCGCTTCTAATCCGGAACGAAGGCCAATAAGATGGTGGGGCCAATTGTCCCTTCGAATCCGACTCAGAAGAACCGGAAAATGGTCGTGCTACTGACTAAATTTATATCCAGAATGAAGGGCTAGAAATGGTGGAGCTGGTGAGATTTTACTTTATGGGGACTGTACGCGTGTTTCTCTATAACCAATACAAGATGTCGGAAGTGGCACTTAGCCGGGTTTTGGGCAATGCTCTTACTAGGACCTAATTTACTATATCAGCCAGCGAGGGTAGGAGCGTGAGCTGTTGTAGGGAAGGAGTGGCAACGAATGAGAACAGCTCACGCTAAGAAGAAGGGAGATGCACTTACTTGGTTGTTGATCTTCTGGCAGCCTTTTACTTAAGCCTGAGGTTGATGGCGCTACGTTGCAGCTGCGGTGATGCGCGACGATAAATTGCACTATTCAAAGTGGCGCGATTGCCACAAAGTCCACATCTAGCGTTGTTCTTAAACCGCTTGGTACGGCGGTGGCACGTCGACGACTCTTGATGGCCGGTGGCGTGTTTTCGACCCTTCGGTTTTCTATTACAATATTGACTATTTGTTTGTGTTAGTTTAATATTAATTATTGTACTACAAGATGATAGTTCGTGCAAGTGAAATGAAAATGATAAGATTCTAATCAGAGAAGACTCGGTCGGCAAGGCGCTCCGCGCTGGATGCTGTCAAATGGGAGAAGCTGGCACTGGGAATCCCCGACCCAGGGATGGGAAAAGTATTCTATGTGTGGCCGAACCTGCGCCTTATAAAGTCGCAGAAAACTGGTAATACAAATGCATAATTTCCCAGGAAGCCCATAGGAAATAACTTCGAAAGAAGCGCTTGATGCCAAACCCAGTCGAAGGCCTTCACTATATCCACCCTAACCGCCAAAGTCTCCCCCTCGGACTCGATTGCCCGCATCCATCGTTGTGTTAGATCACCAGCAAAACGACCCAGACGGGAACCTATACGGGAACCTAGACCTGTAGTTGGACCGATCAGATCGGTTACCTTTTTTAGGACCAGGTGCACGGAAGCTATCCTCCATGAATTTGGAACTACGCCTAGGGAGAAGGAGTACCATAAAAGACGCGTTAAAACCGATGCCAACTTTGGAGCACACGTCGCATGGTTTTAGCACGAATGGAAAATTACCAAGCGTTCACAGAATACCAGCGTAAATTAGCAGCTTAATGCTGCTGTGTTTTGTATGAAGAGTATAGAAACTGCAAACCTTTCTGACTAGTAACGAACCATTCTATCTTACATCATCAGGAGTATGTCTGTGTGAAATGTCTATAGGCCATAGCATCCACTTATCATGAAGTGTTTATTAATCTATAAAACAATCTCTTACCATTCCGTTAATCCATTAAATGAGAGACCATTCTGCACTGCTCAGCAGTACGAGACTGCCACTTAAGAACCTTTTTAACCCACCGTTCACCAATAATTTTATACATATGACCGGCCCATTGCCACTTAAGCTTACTGATCTATTAGGCTATCAGGGTAACTCTAGTTCTACTACAGATATTATTGTTACGTTTCCATTCACGCGAAGAAACTCCGAGCATACCCATCTCCATAGTTCACTGAGCAAGTTTACTCATATGTCCATTGTAATGTGATAAAAATTAAGTACGCACGTAAGTCCCACGGGTGTGAAACGTGGACTCGCTCCCACGGACGTGTAGAATTCAGCTTACGCTCTCCGCATGTGAACTGTATGTTAGGACAAAAATTTCAACCTGTTTTTCACACAATATACTTTGGACCGTCTTACGGGTAACATGCCTTTTATTTAAACACCTGAAGAACCCATCATAGTACATGGCGACCATGCCAGGCGCAAGAAGGAAGTCCTAGTTCATCAGAAACGAAGTCTCAAATACAAAAAAACAAAAGGTCGGAAAAAGCCAATCTAAAGAACTAGTAGTCATAGTCCTGAACGCCAACGGAGCAGCATCAGCCACAACCAACTACAACAGGAAGATTTAAAATACTACTCCTTGGAAATCCTAACAATTATCATCGTCACTCTGGTAGCTGCCGCCATCATGTACTACGCCACAAAAAAGTGCTATCAACCATCCATCAGAACGTTGAGACGAGAATTGAACGCCATCTCGAAGGACAACTTAAACAGTCCAGCCCGCATTTAAGCCGCACCACGTACATCAAGACGTGTTCAGGGAAACACCCGGCCCACATCAGGGGGTGTACAAGGAAATACCCGGCCCACATCAGTGGGTGTACAAGGAAATACCCGGCCCAATTTAAGAAGATAACAGCATGACCTGGAGCCTCAACGACCACCTTCGTGCCCGGTCGGTCTTCGAACCATACCGATGCACACACCTCGTCGCCAAAGTCCCATAGAAATCGAATAGGTTAACCAAGTAAGCCGTATTTTTATTAGTATTCTGTCCGTTTACCGATAAAATAAGATAATATATTTGTTATATCTGCTAGGGTTTTAAGGTTATGTCCTTGTTAGAATTGCAAAACTTACAAAATGATTTAGAAGAAATTAGGGAATATGAGGTTAAAATCAGCCCTCATCGTAGAGAATGCTTAGAAACCGCTAAAAATACAGTTATTACAGCAACAAAATTGTACAGTATTTTAAGTATATTTCGTCTCAAATTAAGGTTAAAATAGAAAATTCTGAGAATGAGAACTTGCAGCACATAAATAAGTGTATAGAAAACATACATTCCACCTATAAGAAAATTATTCTTTTATTGCAAATAGAACCTCCTTTTATGCCAATTGTCACAATGGTTACTGAAAGCTTTGATTTGAAAACCGCAATTTCCTTACTTCTGACTATGAATAACCAGGAAAACGTAACTAACCAATTGATAGACAGTATTTTATTGTATAGTAGTATGCTTAATAATAAAGGTAATGAGCAGCTAATAAACTTTGTATTAAAAACCAGGCTCTCAGACAGTGCAAAGCTGCGTCTTCAAAATAATTATAAAGACGCGAACTCTCTATTTACGGATATGCGTAAACAACTGCATCAAAAGAAATCCGCAGTAGCCTTACAAACACAGCTTTTTAGCACCAAACTGGGTCGTAGGTCCATTGAAAAATTTGGCTACGAAATTGAGCAACTTTTCGTTAATTTAACATTAGCTCAAGTCGACCGAGATGACGGGAAATATGATACCTTACGTCCATTAAATTAAAAAATGTCAATTAAACGTTTTTCCGACGGTCTGTCCGATACGAGATTGAGCACAATCATCGCATCTCGTAATTTCGTTTCCCTCTCAGAGGCCATCCAAGCAACAGTCGATGAAAACACAATTAGTTTTAGTTGTGAACAGGTGATGAATTTTAGGCAACAGCGTTGCAACCGATTTAGTAATAGGCGCGGTCGTGGTAATTCATGCAGGAATAATAATCGGAATTACAACCATCATGGTCACCCTAGCAACTCGACTACTCGTAATCATAATAATACACCACGTACGGAGCTGGTCCAAGATAGTTTTCGTGGTAGATTCCAGCGTGAAACCCAGATAGGTCAGCGTACAAATCGCTCATCCTGTAATTCATACTCGGAACATGTTTTTCAAAACACAGTCGGAGCCCGCGGTAGAGAAGGAGTGTACTCAAAACGCACCGAATAGCGAGTTTTTTTTTTTTTAGAGAATAGTGATATGTTCGTTTTAAATTACAATGTAAATAGCCTAGTCCGTTTAAGTACAAAAATAAATCATTCATTAAGTCTTGTAGTAGATGGTGGTGCAAGTCATTGCGTATTGAAACACGAGTGGCTACTTGAGCATCCTCAATACGACAACAAATTATGCTATGATAAAATTACTATTAAAGGCGTAAGTGGTAAATTAGTAGTAAAAATGTTTTTAGGCAAAAGGTTTATGTTTTTAAGAACCTAGCGTGTTCCGCTGACGAAATATTAGGAGATGATTTTTTGAAGCGATATAACGCTATTATAAATTACGAATCCAATTCACTTACCTTATCAAGTAACGGAATTGTATTAAACTTAAGTATTGATAAAAATAAGTGTCATTACACACACGTGATACCAGCACGGTGTGAAATAATAAAACACATCCCTTATCTTTGTATAGATGATAGCGTAGTTTTAGTGCAAGAGATTAGCGATGGAATTTATCTTGCGGGAATGATTTATTGGCCAGTTAATGGTAAAATTCCTTTAAGAATTTTAAATACAAAAGATGAGGACGTTACCTTAGACTTTTCAACTATTCAGGTACATTCCATAAATAATTTTGACGTTTGCCATCTAGAAAAGGAGGACAAATCGGTACTCGTACAGCGAGTTAAGACGTTGTTTGAATTTCTTGACCCCAGTTACTTAAATAGAGAAGAAAGGCTAGGTATCGAACAGATTGAACGAGAGAACAGAGAGACGTTAATTCGATAGTACCTGCGTGTGCTGAACCACCGAAATTATATGGGTTACCAAAAATACACAAACCGAACGCTCCATTACGTTCAATAGTGAGTCAGATTCATTCGACAACTTACTGGTTGGCTGAACACTTAGCTAAAATATTATCACCACTCAGAGGACACACAAGAGCATACACTAAGGATTCATACCATTTTGTCAGTGAGATAAAAGACCTACGTCTTTCTGACAATGAAACCATGGTCAGTTTTGATGTTCAGTCTCTATTTACATGCCTACCTGTTGAAGACTGCATCTCAAATGTAACTAGGAAACTAGAGTAAAATAACATGCCAGCAGAATATGAAATACTACTCAGACACCTGCCTTACATCTGGCTATCTATTGTGGAAGGAAGAGTTTTAGAAGCAATGTAATGATGGGCTCATCTGTATCTCCCATTGTCGCCGATATATTCATGGAAGACTTTAAGGAGAAACCCAATACCCCAAGGTTCTACAAGCGGTACGTAGACGATACTTTCACAATTTTACCATCTGACAAAGTAGCTGCGTTTTTAGAACATCTTAATTCCATTAACTCTAAAATTCAATTAACTATGGAATTAGAAGCAAATAATTCCTTAGCTTTCCTAGATGTGTTAGTCATCCGAAATCCTAACAACACCATAAGTCACACTTGGTATAGAAAAAAAGACCCCTACAAATCGATATTTAAACGGTGAATCTCACCACCATCTTTCACAGTTAATTACCATGGGCAAATCCTTGTTACAGAGAGCACGAGGGATCTCTGACAGCAAACACCTGGCCGGCGAGCTTCAGCACGTCAAGCAGGTCCTGCACGACAACAAGCTTCGGGTCCCGCGCCTACGTCACAGTGAACGAGTGAAGCCGGCCACAGTTGATCGTGTGCCTGCTGTACTGCCATATGTCGGAGATGTCACAGACAAGATTAGCTACATCTTGAAGCGAGTTTCTATTAGAACATTCTACAAGTCGCCAAAGAAGATTAGTTAGTTCTTACCATCTGTCAAGTGTCATATTTCTCTATAGGATGCAGGAGTGTACAAGCTTGATTATGAATGTGGTCTCCCATACATAGGGTCAACAAAAAGATGTATTAAAACCCGCGTAAAAGAACATATAGCTGACGTGAAACACCAACGTTCTGGGAAGTCCGCAGTTTGTGATCATATCCCATGCGGCCCCAACCATTACATATCAAATTTGATAGACCACAAATCCTCGTGAAAGAACATCAATTCCTACCAAGGATGATAGTTGGGGCTATTGAAATTTAAAAAATACATCCTAATTTCAATAGACAAGGAGGCTGGATACCACCATCTGCCTGGGACCCTGTAATTTATAAAATTAAAACTAAACCCAAGCATATCACTGCAAGACTTCATTCTGCATAGATCGGACCATAAACAATAAGCTGAAGGTACTCCGGATTAACATTGACATCGGGACGTCAGACACTTCAGCCCCCCGTGATCATGGGTGCTGGAAAGCACCCATAACGTCATTTAAAATTAAATGCGATAAAATCCGTAAAAGTAGTTTTAATCAATGTGCAAATGTGTTGTTACCGCCGAGAACTAATATGCAATGCCTCGTATCCTGTAAAAGGAGTCTCCGGTTCTCTACACTCACCATATGAAATAAAGCAGCATTATGCTGCTATTTTGCGTTAGTATGTTGTGAGAGCATGGTTCTTCCCCGGTCGAGCCGATCCATTCGTGCTAGATCAATAATGGTTGTACTACGTAATTTTTATAAATACTATTACCATCATCATTAACATTACAGCTTATGACGAGTTCACCACTGAACTTAAGCCACACAGCGCGGTCCTGAGCCACCTATATACATTGACTTCCTCCAAGTTTGACCAAGTCGTCACTAGAGCCGCTCATGCTTCCTCTACCCCATCGGTTGTCGGTTTTTCGAGTTATATCGCCGACCTATTGTGCCACTTCAGCTTACTGACCTGTACTTGTAAACATATTGCATGCCTTAAGCGCAAAGCGCGTAGGTATGTTCTACTAGTGTTAGGCGCTCAATCAAGAATCCAACGTTTTGTCGCATGAAAACGTATCTAACAATCATACTGAACATATAAATGATAAATAAAAAGCACATTGTTAGAAAGATAAATGATTGTTGAACTTATTATAATTTTTTAAAAACGGTTAATTGCTATTTTTACATTAAAAATTGTTTTAGTGGCTTATGGTGCCGACTCATCAAGTCCGCATGGGGTTGCAGACCTAGCCTCCCGCGATTTCTGCTTATTTTCAAATTTGAAGAAAGACCTCCGCGGACGAAGATTTTTGAGTGACGAAGAAATGAAGGCAGCGGTAGACGAGCATTTCGTAGGCAAGGATGGCGAATATTTTTTTTTACTGGGTTAAAAGCCCTTTATCACAAATGTAAGAAGTGCATTGAAGTAGAGGGAGATTACATAGAAAAATAAATTTTCCGGCTCCGATGGAATACCTTCTATTTTTGCCATAAGATGTGCTGGAGCGCTTGCACTGCCACTTAGTAT
>DWHP01003118.1:0-13707 GCA_018247895.1 Parnassius honrathi
TCCCTTAGTTGCATGTCGAGCTGGTTACTGATGGGCCCTAACCGAGTCGACCCAAGTCTGGGCAACTCTGGGCCGTAACAGTTAGTATTTACTACAAAAATAAGGTAAAAAAACTTGGAACTTTAACCCCCAATCCCTTAAACTTAGGAATGGAAGTTTTTATGAGATTTTCGCAAATTTTGATGAAGTTTGAAATTGATATAGGGACTTCTTGTTATAAATAATATTAATAAAGTATATATTTCACCCTTTAAATTAGGGGATGGAAGTGTATATATGGATATTCACTTACAAACTTAATTTCATGCTAGATATCTGAAAATTATACAAGTACACAGACTTCTTATTACAAATTAAAAAATACATATTTCAGATTTTGTTAAAAAAACATTCCTCAACCCTCTTAATTAGGGGATAAAAGTGTATATGGAACTTTCGTCAGGTTTTAGAATTTACATTATTATACTAATTTTTATTTAATGAATCAGAAGAACAAACGTTCCTGGAAATATATAGAATGTCGCAGTAAGCAACCAAAGACTGATGATACCAATACGCCGGTACACGCGAGCACGATATCATATAAATCCCATGAAGACTTAGTTAAGTTAGATAACTCCCGAAAACTCCAATAATATTGTTACGAGCTTAGGGTTCGTGACAATAAAAACTGCCTATTGAATTACCAAAATTGACACTTTATTTACTGAACACCAATTAAAAGTTAAATCACACTAATAATTAATCACACTTAAAACTATAGTTCATTTTATTTCGCTCCGAAAGCTTCACTCGGATCGCCAATACAATATTGCCCCGGTCGTGGCCCTAAATGGCTTTATATAGGCCTTTTCCACCGAAACGTCTAGAATACTCCAGCAAATACCGGTCCCGACCAATTAGGTGTAGAAAGTTCGAGTGTGGAGTTTTCCAGAAAGCTTAGTTTTTCTATTCGATACTAGATGGCGCTGGAGGTGGAAAATTTCAACATAGCATTTTCTAGAAAACTCTCCTCGCTCAGCTACCCGACACTAGATGTTGCTAGGGGCATTAATTATAGCTTGCAACAATATTACACATCGGTTCAGATCAACAGATACTGATAATACACCGAATATGGCTCCATCTGAGATTTTAGGCTTAAACACATCTAAGGAAATGTTGTTATTTTGGAGTGAATTACGTGCAGTCCGTAATGAAATGGTACGGTTTAGTAGCACTTTATCTGAATTGACGGTGGCTATGAATAAGTATAACGAACGAATTGATTATCTAGAGGCAAATTAGAGTCCTTAGAGGTAAAACAAAATGTCAAAGAATCTAACAGAATTGAACACCTGGAAACAACTATAAGCCAGCTGAAACTAGGTCTTCATAACCGTGAACAGTAGATGTTATCCAATAATATGGGGATAGCGGGTATACCAGAGGTGAGAAATGGAAACCTAATGCACGTCACGCTTACTGTCACTAAAAAACTTACTGTAAAGATTAAGAACCGTGACATAGTAAGTGCAAAACGCGCCTGGTCAATAAAGGTACTTGTTTAAGGACAGCCGGTGTCGAACCCCCTACCAATTGTAGTAAGGTTCACACGCTAGGCACAATGAGATGCACTGTTGCAGACGGCACGCGTGAGACGCGGTGCTAACACTGGTGAAATGGATCTTCCTGGATCTCCGCGTATATTTTGCATTAATGTACGTCTTAATAAATATTACCGTCAGCTCTTTCTAAAGTGACGGAAAATATCTAAGCGAAATAAATGGCAGTATGTATGGACAAGAACATCGAACATGGTAAGAAGAGCTGTCGTATTCGTTCGGAAACTGATTTAGCTAGGGTTTTGGGTGAGGATGTGGTTGGTTAAGTTAGCGTTAGTAAATAATATAAAAATGCTAAGAATTTTTTGTAAGTTGTGTAAATATAAAAAAAAAATATAAAAACGAATTGTAATACAAACCTTCAACCTGTTTACAATAGTGTCAGTTACATATTTTTATATCACAGACTTATTTTTAGTTCCTTTACAAAGAGTTTCTTATCTACGACCCACACTTCTATATGTTTAGTTGTTAGCTGCATTTCTTGCTTTATATCTGATATTGTGGTTATCTATAATTTTTGTAATTAAACATCTGTTACTTAGGGAATCTGACAGTTACAATATATTTTCTGAGGACATTTTTGTTTATAAAAATGGCTTCTTTAGATAAAAATTGCAGTATAACATTGAGGATACATAATGTCAGATCGTTAATACAGGTAAAGATGAGTTATTGGCCAGTCTTGACAAATATAAGCCTGACATTTTCACTCTTAATGAAACGTGGCTCAAAGAAGGTGAAGAGAAGATGGCATTATTAGTACCAGGATATAACTTAAACACAAACTACGCCCACAGAATAGTCGGGGAGGTGGTGTAGGGGTCTTTGTTCGAAAAGAACTTTGACTGCCGACCATGCAACACCCAGAGTCACAACTAGAACAAATGTGGCTCGATCTAAAGTTGCCGTGCAGAGAACGTTTTGCAATTGGTACAGCATATAGACATGAATTAGTAGATATTGATTTTGACTGAATTCGGATATTGTGATTGCATTTTTTATTAACTGATTTTAATATCGATCTTTTACGACCTGATAACTTAATAGCGCGCAAATTAAATACGTTTTTATTGCAGCTAGGACTTTCTCAACTCGTCAGAGAAGCAACGCGTATTAATGATAAAACAGAATCACTGATGGATCTTATTTTGACCGATTCTCCCAAATTACGCAAAAGTATTAACTTATACCATAACACTGAACGGAGTGACCATGCCATGAAGATTTCCGAACTTAAAATTATTAAACTAAAGGAAAACAGCTGTACATACATACGCGGTCTTAAGCACAAATTAATCAAAATAAATTTTTAGCTCATCTGAAAAATTTGTCTTGGTATGATACTGTAATTAAAAATAATATCAAAAAAAAGTTCGACAGTTTAGCAGTATGTTGCTTGACGCTTTTGAAACACACGCACCTGTAAAGCTGATTAGGTTAAAACGAAAACCAACACATTGGATTACAGACATTGTAAAATTAATGATGATACTCCGCGGCTCTGCTGATAAGCGTACCATAATTTTAGGAAAGGATTCGCACTACGACTATTACAAAAGTCTCAGAAACTTAGTAAACAGTGCAATAATAAAAAAAATAAAGAGGCGATAAAGAAAATGCAGCTTACATTACGTTTTTAGTAACAAAAATCAGGGTAATCCAAAAACTATCAGCCATCTAAAGCAAATATCGCCCGTAGGGAACCAATCTTGCCAAATACGCGTACGATCTTATCTCTGTAACCTTAATAATAATTTTTTTATAGGACTTTCAGGAGATAATGACATAGGTAAAAGTACTTTTAATTCCTTCAATAGCAACCGATTATACAACATTGAATTTAATATTACAACCACAACGGAATCTGAGATTTATAAAATAATTACAACAATTGGAACAAAAGCCAGTTGGCCATGATTTAATGAATATAGATATAGTGCATATGTCTTTAACGGTAACATTACCTATAATGCCAGGAATAATAAACGAATCCATTATTACTAAGCTTTTTCCAGATCCTTGGAAACTGGCCAAAATTAAACCTATTCCTAAGAGTCCAAATTTTTAGGAAATTAATAACCTTAGACCAATCAGCATTGGACCAATACTTTTCAAGATATTGGAGAGGTTAGTATGTTCACAGTTAACGAGATATCTAGGAGATAAGAATATTTTACTATAAACACAATCTGGGTTTCGTCAAGGGTACGGTACAGAAACAGCTCTGCTGCACGTCACGGACGATATAACTGCAGCTTCTGATAAAGGTGAGGATAGCATACTAGTACTATATTATTGGGAAGTAACGCAATCAATTATAAGAAGAACGTTCAGAGATACTCCGCAAGGATTCATCCTATGCCCTATTATATTTATACTGCTTACAGCGGATATTAGCAAAGCCTTAAAGCGTGACAAAATACATATATATATATCAATATATTTTCAAACCAGAACACACGGAGAATGCAGTCATGCAGTTAAATGAAGATTTGTTTCCAATCCTCCAATGGGCAAAAAATAATGGTCTAACTCTTAATCCTTTAAAATTAAAATATAAAGTGCTAGGAAGTAAAACACAATGTAAAAAAATATTACGTAAAAACCGGAAATACACATCAACGATAAAAAGGTACTCAGGGTCGATCATGCTTATAACCTAGGTCTTGCCCTCGATAGCCAACTACGCTTTAATGAACATGTCAATATTAAAATACGTAATAAATTTCATCGTTTATAGGTAATACCTATATAGCATAAGAAAATATTTAATAGTTACGATCAGAAAGACCTTATTTGAATACTTGGTATTATCACATTTTAATTATTGCGTTACCGTCTATGGCCCACGACTGTAAATAAGGCAATTCAACGTGTTCAGAACGCATGTACTCGTTTTTGCTTTAACGTCCCAAAGAGAGCCCATATTACGCCATATGAACGCACGTAGGAAACTCCACTTGCTTTACTTAGTTTGCGAAATTATTAGTAACAAAAGTCCACTTTATTTATATAATAAATTAGATTGGAGTAAGAATGCCCATGAAGCAAATACACATAAAAGAGCCTCAAACATGCTGAATATTCCATGCCATAAGACAAAGAAATTCAAAGGATGTTTTAAAAATTCCGCGCGAATAATAGGCCGCGAAAATATGGAATGATTTGCCTCCGCCCTCATAAGAAAATTTTAATATTATATTTGCAACATTTACAAAAAAAGGTTAAAAAAGAGGTATTTCGTAACCAAAAGTCTTTTTAGGCTGAATGATTGTATCTTTATTGTTTGGTAATATTTTTATTTGACGTCTTTTTATTTAACACGTATAAACAGTAATGAGGGTTACCACTAATATATAATTAAGTTCGATGTGCGTGTGACCAATTTGTACCCAACACAGCAGGGACGGGCTGAAAACCAGTGCTGAGCATAATGCCCAGCGAATACTGAGCCTGTTCCCGTTGCCACCCTTCATACTCATATATTTAGTAATAGTAGTTAATTTGTTATTTAATAATATAATATTTGTAAGTGTTCATTTTTTATTGATTTTTTTATTTGTAAACCTATCATTGTGTGGCAATAAATATTGTTAATAATTGTTAATTATTTTTTCAATATCACTGTTAGTTGTTATTTTAAGTTAATATTGTTTGTAAGTTTGTATAAGAAGTTAGAATACTTATATTAACAATTATCTGAAGAGTGATGAGAATAAGACATCATTTCTCAGACATAACTTTTAAGAATAAATTTCTTCTTTCTTCTTAAAGATTTGGCGATAACTGTCTAGTGTTGAGCATGAACCTTTCCAATCACTTCTCTGCTAGACATATTTTTGGCTTTTTCATAGTCATTATTGAAAGCCATATAACCTTTATGGCTTTTTTTGTTGTCCATCCTCGAGTCGGTGATGAATTCTTTTCCGCCGCCACAACGCGGTGGTGATTAATAAGTTTCTTTTATAGGACAAAGGTGACAAGCGAGCATACCATTCCCTGACAGTAAGTGGATGCTATGGCCAATAGACATCTATATCTATCATCTACTAAGAATCTAAATGCGGATGCATTGTCATTGTTTACGCTCGTTCGTAACGCTAGTCACAAGCGGAGAACCGTTTTGATAGCGGGTTGCGCGGGGAGGGATTTGCTTTGCGCCTGCGGCGGCCAGTCAGTCTGGAATAATCCCTTGTGCGCGTCGGCTGGTCGGTAAGACATCGGGAAGTTAAGTTGAAATCGTTAGACCGCGCTTGACTGCCTCTTTGTGTTGTCTAATTTGTTAGTATAAGTGACAACGAAGTTTCCTTTGAGGTTGAGTGATTAATTTAACTTCAATTGCTATTAACACGCCGGGAAGTTTGTAGGAAATGCGACGTCGCATTAAGACGGCCTTCATTGTGTTGTTATTTCGTTAATATACGTGACAACGAAGCTTTTTCTTTGAGTTTGAGTGATTACCGTAACTTCGATTGCCATTAATTGGCGCCGACGTGTGGCTTGTGTAGCATTTTGATATAGCACGAAGTGATTTTGCCTTGTCGATTGAACGCTAAACTTTGTGATCCGAGAAGAGATCGTGTTCTCTTCGATTATAATTATTGCTATTGCCAAGTGAAGTAACATTCGAGTTTAGATAACGTCACCCGGGAGTGAGTGCATCTTGTGAAGCAGGGCAACGCAAGTGGGTGTGGCCGCTTACATCGGTGACGTCAGATAACATTACACACCTTCCTACACTACTCACACACTACCTTTACTTATCCCTGACGTCTCCTTGTGGTCGACCCTACTCCGGAACTAGGTAAGTTTTTGTTAGCTTGTACAGCCATTGCATAATAATTATCCATAAGCCATTTCGGACCCGCACCCTCGGGTTGCTTGTCGAGCTGGAGTACTGATGGGCCCTACCCCAGTCAACTTTCGTCGGGGCAACTGAGGGCCGTTACTGTCATGGTATGCCTGGGTATCAGTAAAAAGTTTTCGGGTACTACGTTCGGTATTTTGTAATTATTTATAAATGGTGTGAAGGGAAATATGCTTACGTTCAGTTTACTTCAAAAAAAGGCGGGAGTAATCAAATGTAGGTTTTATTAATAATAATGCTTTATTTTATCAATAACTGTGAACTCTCTTTATTTTTGTATACTTGTTTCGCAATTCGTCGCCAGTTACATTGTAAACTGTTTTTTTTAATTAATATACCTGTTATCAATTCTCAGACTACATTTTTGTTGTTAACCTTAAGCTTTTGATAATATTCCTTAGTGCAATCTAAAATCAAAAATATTTACGTAAGAGCGACGTCAATGAACTTAGAGAAATAAAATATTTTCCTTGTAACAGCTTCTGAAGTTGGAATACTATAACTCTTCGATACACTGTCTTACCACTGATTGTATATTCTTTTTCATACTTTTAAAAGAACATTTATTTTTTACAGTAAAACAAAACCCTTTACTGAACATTGCACTGGTTATATCATTTATTTTTTATTTTATTTTACTCAAAGTTATGTATTTTAAATCATTTAGTTTACCTACCGAAGAACTTTACAAGTTGAGTGAGCTTCTTTTAATAAGGCAGATATATATCCTAACAATAGTTTTACGAACACACAAATCTTTGCCTTTTACTCCGAAAATATAATGATGAGACGAAGAAAAGATAGGGTAGCGGTAACTAGATACATAAAAACCAAATTTACTCAGAGTCAGTCCCTATCACAATCTGCTCATCTCTACCATAAACTGAACAAAGATTTTGATATATATCACTAGAACACATACAAATGAAAAAAAAATAGCTACACAATATTTATATACTAAAAATTATAACGACACGTAATGTTTATTGCAATATATTAATTATTTTAATTTTATATTTCTTATGTTGAAACCGGTATTGGTGAACGAGAACTGTGACATTTTATACAAACTTACATATTCACACCCACACAATATACATATAACTATATACATATATGCGCGCAGGCCTGCACACAAAAATTCAGAAATAATCCGTTTCAGGTAATATGTGTTTGAAAATTGATTGTTGTTTTGCCTTGTTTTTCACACTACACTAATGTTAATATAAATTATTTCTATAAGTGTTTCGTCAAATTGTCTTCACAAACACATTAAAAGATATGTAGTTACAGTAAGTAAGAGCGGGGTCACCTGGCACAAGCATTATTATTACTTAATAGGTTGGTTCCAGCTTCTGTATACAATTTCAAACCACGAGATTGGGAAATAAAGATTTATACAAACAAATCAGAACCAGAGCCTTTTAGATTAACATTTTGATGGAAACTAAACAAGACTTTGGGTTTTAATTTTTGCTTAAAGATTTTGTGAATATTTCTTTAAAATAGTATTAGTATTTAACCTAAAAGTTTCGCGAATATCGTGTTAATTTTTAGTATTAATGTCTTTAAAATGTTCTAATAAATGTGAGGTGTGTCAAACTACATGACTTACATTACACTCGTGCCTGCGCAAAGTGCAAAATAAACATACTAGCACTATATTGAGTACATAGCCAATAAAACCACAACACTAGTTGTATTTAGATTTACAATATTCAAAGATCGTTTATTTTATGAATGTTTTGTTTTTCAAAAACTAAACTTAAGTTTTTCAGATAAAATATAGCCTAAATCCGTCCTGGCATTGCTCTTTAACTGTCGAAAAGTTTCATTACTATTGATCCAGCCATTCCTTATATTAGCCCGTCCAGACAGCGAGAAATATAGAATACCAGCGTAAAATAGCAGCTTAATGCTGCTGTGTTTCGTATGGTGAGTGTAGAGAACCGGATACCCTCTTTACTGGAAACAAGGCATTCCACTTTAGTCATCAGGGATGACAACGCATTTGTATTTTGATTGTTAATCGATAATAAATATAGATGACTATGGGCCACAGCATCCACTTACCATCAGGTGGACTCTGTGTGTGTTTGTCACCTTTATTCTATAAAAAAAGATACGGACAGATACAACTTTCTCCTAATTTTTTATTGGTCTTAGTATATACCTATAACCCACTGAGTTTAATACAAGCAAGTTATCTCAATATTACAGACAGACACTTCAATTTTATTTATATATATAGACAATAATTGTGACCTACTTTCCAAAGCGATCAACTGAAGCCATAGCGTGATATAACACGTACACGTTTTACTCGCTAAAGATCGCTCGTGACACATAGGAGAAAAAGTTTAATGCTAACGACCCATTTAAAAATACATTAATTTAAAAAAATATCAATTTGTGAAAATATTTTAATATAGATAACTCTGTTTTTACAGGTATTTAATTTATAAGATTATGTAATAGATATCGGACATAAGCACGCTAATATATGCACATTAATATATGCAGTAGGAAGAGAGTTGCGGAGAGAACGGACCACTGAGAAACACCGACATAAGTCACCACAGGATTAGCAACCGTCGACGACGACCCGAAAAGACCATTCACTCAGAAAGTCCTTTACACATTCAATCAGACCAGGGGATAAGTCGTACGCTGGAAGCTTACCCAAAAGTCTAGAGTGCCAAACTCTGTCAAAGGCTTTCGAGACATCAAGGAAAACAGCAAGTGCCCCCACGGTTCTCGAGTGCCTCGCCCGCATTTTCGCTATTCCAGTCCTGAATAAAAGGCGGGACAAGCGTGTCAACACAGGAGACGACTCAAGTACACAGACCTTTAGAACTATGGCTGGTACGCCATCAGGTCCACTCGCTTTGTTTACGTCTAGATTTTGCAAGATTTTCAGAACCTCCTTGTTGGTGATACGGACCTTTGACGTATAGGTACCGTCGTGAGGTAATTGAAATGATATTCTGTTGCTACTGTCCAGACGCGAATTGCTAGCAAGAAGAGAAACAAATAAGTTCCACTTTCACTTTCCCTTTTTCCTTAGTCGCATGCGCCGGTGCACCATCTGGTTTTACCAGCGGAGGAAGTGTAGACCGACAAATATTTGTCTCGACCTCTTTGGCGTGGGACTATAAAGCTCTACTGCTAAAAGGTTTGACAGAGAGCTTTGTACCAATGCGTTTAATGCGGTCGAAACTGGCTTGCCGTAATGCCTTTTTGCGAGACTTGGCGGCTTGATTAAGGGCTCTCTTCTTAAGGCTAACATTCGGAGCTTTGTGGTCTCGAGCATCGACCCGGGATAAGTACGCCATATGCTCGTACTTTTCAGCAGGAGCGCACTCGGCGTTGTACCATGGCCGAGTTTTATCACCAATGGGCACGTCAGCTAAAGGGATGAAATTCTCCATCACTTGACGTATCACATCGATCATGGTATCCGCGCAGCTCGGCGGTTCTTCAGACGAGAAACAGACCTGCCGCCAAGGATAAAATACAAAGAAGTTCCGCATCTCATCCCCATCTGCTGACTTGTATCGTCATACTCGCCGCACTCCGTGGGAATTGTAGTTAGGTGGGGTATATAACGACACAGAATTCACCAGACAGTGGTCAGAAGTTCCCAAGGCTGAAGAAAGCCGAGGCAGTTGGTTGTGTGTCCATCCACATTAGAGCCCCAGCGACAAGGCGAAATTTCACACCTGTCTTCCACTGTGGTCAGTCTTCTGATATGGGAACAGTCAGTCCTAATGATAGGCACTACAGTTCCCCAGAAAAACCAACCGTGCAAATGGGTACCAATTTAAAGCCACATAAGAGGCTTCAATGGGGTGTCTAATAGCCTAGCTATCTCCTGGTCACCGCTGTGCCCGTAGACATAAGAATAAATAATTTTATCTATTCCTGTGTCTATCAATACAGATCGTAGAAAAAGTGAAGTCTTCAAAATGACTCAGACGCTTACAGCAGATATCGTTGCGGACGTAAACACGTACTCCGCCGCACTGATGGAAATGATACTCCAATGTAGAGCCAAGGTAACCAAGTACACCGCATCTGATCTGCGTCTCAGTCAAGAAGAATAAGTAAGGCTTGTTATTCTCAAGGTGGTAGTGGGTTATAATCTCAATGAAGGCCTCGAATGTTTGTAAGGTGCACTTTGATAGAGAGGGAGTGCAACCGGTGTACAAACTTACACTTCTTTTTTATTTTTTTCAGTATTGGTGGAGGGAATTAGTTTGATAGATAGGCAGTTGGACGAGGCGTCGCACATATAACCTAGGGACAGAAACAGAGTCAGCCACAGAATCGATGGTACTGAGCATGGAGTTTGCGGGGCCACTCAAATCCCCCTGAAAATCGCCATCAGGCCCTTTCTTCTAGTCGCCATTTTTCGTAAGTTAACGAGGCAGCTTTTCAAGAATGGCTGACTCTTTAATTGGGCCCCCAACTATCTACGGTCAGCGAGCGGTATAACCATGTCTCGGATCCCGCTAACCTCTTAGATCAGGCACCTGACACTAATAAACGGCCGCGTCGCAATCCGTTTTTAAACGCAATGCAGTTGCGTCGTAACTGTCCAGATTCATTTTTTTTCTCTTTATTTGGATCACCAACAGATGATACAAAATACTAACAATAAAATGTAATTCAACACGGCGACTATATGCTACGTGTTCATCTTCTTACAGGTAACCACAACTTACATAAAAAGCGAAGTGATTTTTTTAAAGATAAGGAAAAAGATAATAAAACAGATAGCAATAATATGCTAATAAGTATACATAAATAAACAGATTTGCTATACCTATTGATTGTGGATTTAATGCTTAGCGTCTATAGAATATTAATAATAATAACAATAAATTTTCTCTTTGAAATAGGTTTCACCTAATATCATACCGGAACGCGACCTGCATTATTTGGCCATATGTTTTTGCCAGGTGAGTGGTAACTAACTCTTGGCGGAGCCTCTCATTAGTAGAAGACGAACTTACCACCAGTATGTAATGCTGCTCGTTGAGCACTACCCAGGGGATACGTGTAGTCAGAATTCAAGTAATTTCTACTGACGCGGGGAACTGCATCCCTCGGAACATTTTTATGTTATGTCAATCTAATAAAAAAATTGCTTAAACAGTAAAATATAAATATGTTATTACAATTTACTTTTTTGCAATAACTTAAGTAATACTTTGTTGCGGTTCTATACTCTTTATCTGAATCAGAGTAATAATAATAAGATTTTAATTCTTACTGCCATACAAATTTGTTTTAATGAAATTAAAGATTACCGGGTAATTCATAATATACAAGGGAATAATAAACGATTCATCTGACATTAATGAAACATAATTTGAAGATTTCAATCACAGGTAATTATTTCTTTCTGACAAACGCAGGGACACTTTATTACCCCGAAGTTCGTTTCTGATTGATTGATTAACTCAATCGACAAGAAGGAAGAATGAGCACGGAGTAGATAACAACAATGCGTTGTTTACAGACTTTGAATCTGGTAATATTGAAGCAATCATTAACTGAGAAAATTGGGTTTAATTTCATTTAAGGTTATTAGAATTAGGTATCTTTATTGTTGTGTTCAAAGACAAAACCTTCGTATCTTAACGCGAAAGTATTTCATAGAAATGATCTTCCTCGAAATTTATGATTTTTTTTTTGTTTTTATGAACATTGCTTAAATTTTATTGCGTGTAGGCGTAACTGTACAACATATATCGTCCTATGTTATTTGTTAATTAAACTACTCATATTACTTGATTAATATTAAATATACAAGTAAAGAGCCGTGGTAGCTCAGATAGTTAACGCTCGCAGTAAATATAACAGAACGCGAGTTACCCGGGTTCGATTCCCGCCGGCACTGTCCAAATGTAGCAATCATCATCGATATCGGCCAAAGCACATTGAAACTTCCCCCTTTACCACTTTAAAAATAAAAACCTGTGCTTAGTAGTTCAACGTATTTAAGGTGTATCACTATACAAGTAAACCACATTGACTTTAAAATAACACCATTATCCGTAAACCTAAATTACATAATTAAATAGATAAATAGACATGACAATTTCGGTATATATTTATTTTAATTACCCCATATCATCACGTGGGTGTGGTAAGACACATTAGGATATGGGCAGCAGCGTCTTCCAAATAACGACTAAAAATAAAACAAAGACTCCAGTTGCAAGCCGGCTTGCCAAGCAAGGCAACATGCACAAATGGGAAATAAAAAACATAACCATTATACAATATTTTTTTCACAACAGTTATGATATGGTTGTACCACGAATGGGGTTGGGGATGGGTTGGCTCGATGAGTTGGTCCGGGGTAGGACCACGCTCACACAAAATACCAGCGTAAAATAGCAGCTTAATGCTGCTTTGTTTCAAATGGTGAATTTATAGGACCAAAGACCTTTTTTACTGAAAGCGAGGCATACCATCGTAGTCCTCAGGGGTGACAGCGCAACTGTATTTTGATTCTTAATCGTGGGTAAATGTCGATGTCTATGAGCCGCAGCATCCACTTACCAATAGGAAGAATGCGTGCTCTTCTGTCACCCCATTCTGTAAAAATTATACAGAGAATGTATGTTTTTCTGTTGAGTTCCCTTAAATATTTAAAGGATCTCTTACTCTTGGAAATTAAATTAAACTAAATCTAACGTAATACCACAAAGAGGCTTGCTTAGCAAACTTTCAAATCCGCTTTAATTCCTGGCTTGAAAAGTTGGAGATCTAATCTACGCGCAAGTCTACGAAAATCCTAGTTTAAGTATTTGACTAATATGACTTTTACTTCATTCTAAATTCTCCTTTTAGTTTGATTTTACAAAACGACGTGCCGTAGTGGCACGAGAACAAAGGTGTTTTTTAGCCTCTTTGAAATTATAGTTTTCCTAACAAAAAGCTAGCTAACCATTGAAAAAAGTGGAAGCCTGTTAAAACATTTCATCATCGCATTTAACGATGATGATGATTATTATTATGGATATTATAGTTCGGCCGTTAAGAGAATGCGTTCCTGACACGTCGTGATTGAACTGACGACGTAACTTTCTAATGGCGTTGCAGTTACGATAAAAACATTTTTGCTGGTTGTTTACCGTTGTAATAATTGATGAGCATTAAAACAACATTATTATATCAATAATCAATGAATGTTATAATTTTGTGCCAAACTGAGTG
>DWHP01003119.1:0-13706 GCA_018247895.1 Parnassius honrathi
AACGGACATACAGTCCACCTGCTGGTAAGTGGATACTGTGGTCCTTATACATCTACATCCCCTATTAGGATTGAAAATGCAGATACGTTGTCACCCCTGAGCACTAAGATGGAATTTGTTATAGATTAGACAGTAATTAATGAATAAATGAATTAATATTTAACTGTCAAGAGGTAAACGTTACTAAATGTGATAATGAAAAGTGATAAGATATCGAAATTAATTGATAGTAATTATATAAATAAATTATTTTTTGGACATTAATATTCTCAGATATTATATTTTAAAAATTGTTACCTAGTTGACAAATTTGCCTAGGAAAAAATCTAAAGTGGTAAAACCGCAACCGGTATTTATAGTATAAGAGCCCTCTCCGAAGACGGCAAAGGCTACTATTATATTTATAATGGTAAGGCTGTGTTAATATGGCTGCATGTCGCTATAGCCTCAATAATATCTTCGATTTAAATGTTCGGAAAAATGTTCCACGTTAAAATACGATTCGCAATATTATCTGATATGGGAATAAACAGCAACAACTGACATCAATCGGTATATTACTCGGTATATATGTGTAACATAAACCTGTCTCGATAATGATTTCTTATATTAAAGCGAATACTACACTTTAAATTAAATATATTTTGTGTTTTATCGCGTTTAATTTTAACTTTTTTAAATTTCCGCTGTTTCGGGTACCAAAACTGTCGTTGTTGTCTTTAGACGACCATATACGAATATGTAACCACAACCTCTAGGAATTGTAGAGCGTATTTCGCCAGGAAGTTCTTTTTTGAAAACTCTCCCTTTTTATTTGGTAAAATGTTTTAAGTCAGGAAAATGCCCACCATGTTGTCCCGATATTTGTTTTCAGACTTCACTTACCCTCTAAATATTTGTGGTACTAAAACTTATGGGCACTTAAAATTGTACGTAACAAATTCATTGGTCCAGTTGGGTATTGGAATCGCGTTGTCCACGTCGTAGGCTTTGAAATTTAAGTCCACCGCTCCGCATTGAACTACCAATGGCTGTCAAAAATATAATTTTCCTTAGTTTTTTTATTTAGTTATGTCAATGATTTTTTAAGTAAGATTTCTTTATAGCTTGTCGAAAGCCTACTGCTGAACATAGGTCACACCCATAGCCAGCCTCATGGGGGTGGGGGTATATTTGCCGTAGTTTCCACCGTCAACAGATAGATTGGTAGCCGCAATATTTTTATTTTTAGTTGTTTTAAAAAGACGCTGCTGCTGAGCTTTAATTTGTCTCCCTCTGTCGCGTCTTGCGAGACCCACGGGAGCACATGGGATGGGGACAGACATTCTCACACCGCCACTACACCGTCCAGCCTTCTTTATTTAACCTGAATGTTTTTTTCTGACGAATTCATTAAGTTTATTGTGGTAGTGTGTAATATTATCCTCGTTCTTTTTTTAGGTGTTGTGATTTTTTTAAAGAAGAAGTTAGCAGAATTTTACTTTTACACTCTTGCATCGAAAGCAAACAAATACTGGAATCAGAAGTTTACCTATTTCTTTTGATTTCTTATATTTACGTGAACACTACACATTGAATAAAATTTTTGCGTAGATCGGACCAAAAATTAATATTAAAAAACTGAAGGTAGCTAGGCTAACTAACATTTACTTATGTGTAATTTCTATTACCTACTTCTATATATATAAATAAAATGGAAGTGCTTGTTTTTAATATCGAAAAGACTACTTAAATTTAGCTGACATATAATGTAGAATCAGTTTCGCCATATTGCACATAAATCTTTCCTTTGCCTTTAGTTCCCGTCGATGTTTCACATAATTAATAACTATGAGCTCCAGGCCAAATTTCCGTCGCGGTGGCCATTGGCCATTCTCTACGAAAACTGACCATCATTGTGCCGATGATTACGGTGATGGACAGGATTATAGTGCCCAAGTGTATGTGCAAGCACAGGTGCACTCTCCATTCCCTCACTGTCATAGTCCAATGCGACACGACCGGAGAGAGGTCAGGTGCAGGACCAACGGATTTACGTGTTTTTCGAGGCTCGGGGGTGAGACGCCGCCCAAATCTTTAGCTCCCGCCTACTACTTAGAATTTCTTGCCAGGAAAACCCAATAACTGATTTTGGCCCGACCCGGGTTTCGAACCCGGGACCTTATGATCAGCAATTGCTTACTACGACGACCGACTCACGACTAGACGGACAAGGTAGTAACATAATTATCGAATATACGAAAGCTCGCAAGACCCCTTACGGATCAGGAGTAATCTTTAATGGTTTTTGCACAACACTATGTTACATCAATGATTCTTCTCAATCGGGAACAAAAGGTGTAGTGAAAACTTAAAACTTCTGTAAGTACGCGAATAGTTTCATAATTAAGTGTCCGTAAGTGTCCAGTGTCGCCTTGATCGTCATCATTATTTTCACTACTATATTCATTTTATTCGATGGCTTAACGCGTATTGCCAAGACATACTTTAAATAAGTGGTTATACATTGAATACGCAGTCATTGATATTTATGAACGTCTAGCTCGATCTAGATCATCGCTTGTTTGATCTCGTGATGAAAATAAATTATTCTATACCCAAACACACGTTGACTTTGATACAATAAAAGCTATGTACAAGGTTTTGGACGCATTTAATTATCAGTTGGTTTTCAAACAGATTTTAATATTATATTTTGTTAATGTTTCTTACATATACAAAATTAATTTTTTTAATGGGTTGTTATTTATATTCCGTAGCCCCATAGTCTCTTTTTGAAAAAATGTCTCGCTTCTAAGCACAGATTCCCGGCAATATTGATCCAATCGAGATATATCCTATATTAGTATAGGACTTCAATGAAATTTACAACGTATAGGGGTTAACGGTGATGAAAAATCAAATACGTAAACGGGGACAAAAATTCACGCACAAAGACTCTTTACTGGAAACTTGACTTATTATCAATGGTAATTTGGCTAGAGCGTAGGTCTCCCAAGCTGGAGACTGCTGGTTCAGATTTTTTAAATTATTATTTTTTGGTGTTCAGTATTCGAACTTTCACAGCCTCATAGCTGGACAAAATTAATAGTTACTTACATTTTTACGGCGCTGAATGTACTTTTAACCGTGAGGTTTAAGCTTTGGTCAAAAAATATTTGACAATAGTATTTCATCGATATAAAATAAAACCTATTTAATACTTTTTTGAATAACTTAAGTGAAAATTATATACTCTATATATTAATACGTGAAAGAATATTTTGTACTCCTTTTTAAGCATATTGCGCATTTAGAGGAGTATATATGGCATAGTTAAAGCTTTTAAGGAGCAGTCCAGAAAGCTCAAATTTCTTTTTAATATGTGCTACAAATACATTAAATAAAATAAAATAGTCATTGTTCTTGTTCATACTGTCCATGTCAAACACGTAATAGACTGTGGTCAAACAGTCGCAGAGTAAAAATAATTAATTACCTACTTAATTTCGTGTGATTTCAAATGTTCCTTTCTCAATAGTCGTTTAGGCAATAAAGTGTTTATTTTGTATTATGTACTTAAGATATTTTTGTAGGTATTAACTTTCAACAGCACATACTGTTGTATGTACTGTTAAAAGAGAAACACAACTTGCTTAAGATACAAACCTAAAAATGAATTACGGACGAATTTTGATCACTAGGCGACTGTGTATGTACCTTTTTTATAGAATAAAGGTGACGAACGAGCACACAGTTCACCCGATGGTAAGTGGACGCTGTTGCCCATAGAGACCAACTTCTATCCTCGATTAGGAATCAAAATGCAGATGCGTTGTCACACCTGAGGACTAAGATGGAATGCCACTCTTCCAGTAAAAATGGTCTCCGGATCTCCACAATCACTATACGAAACACAACAGTATTAAGCTGCTATTCTACGCTGGTATTTTGTGAGAGCGTGGTCATGCCTCGGCCGAGCCGACCCATTCGAGCTACAACCACTATATATAACTGCAACGTGGTTCTACCACTTACAAAACCTACGTAACTACATATGTATAATTATATTTCTCATTAGGTAGTTTGGTTTCTCGGAAACCGCTTTAACGATTCGGACTAAATTTTTATTTAAATAATGTATTACTTTTGAAGTTTTTCTAGATAGGTCATACTTGAGTTAATTATACATTTTTTTCTAACGTTGCCTAGATACTATTTTATACATAAGACATACAGAGTAGGTACTCGCGCTTTTATTGGCTATTTCATAAATGGTAAAGCTTCGCTGCAACATATATATAATAAATGGATCAGCTCGACTGTGGAAAGTGGGAAAAGTAATTTATTATAAAAAAGCAACGTATTTTGCAAAAGAAACATATGTCCTATCGTGAGTGACGAGTATCGAAAACAGTTTACTAACTGTAAAGAAGTATTCTCTCTTAGTATTTAAGATTGAAAAAACACATCTATGTTTTCACTCTTAGGCGAGGATATATGCCTCAGTATCTACTTGCCTTTAGGTAGACTGTGTCCTCGTTTAGGAAAGTAATATATAATACGTATCTAAATTTATAACTAACCACAAATCAATTTCATATAAGATGTTTGCCCCATCTATCTATCAATGGCTCAACTATTAAACATTATTTAAATTTCCAATAACGATGCACGCTTTGAAATGTGACAGTGTAACTAGGTGATAGGCCTTCTGTAAGTTAAAACACAAAAATCGTTGAAATTACGCATGAAACAGTCTGTTAATCTCAATGCATCCGGTCTTATGAACGCAAATCTATCTATATATAATATATATTACTCAAATATTCTCAGATATAGGCTTATATCTGAGAATAGTTGAGTAATAAAAACGGGAAAAACTTTGAAGAGGACAACGTATAACGCTCTTTTTATATACGTGTATTGGCGGCAGTAGAAGGAAACAAACCACGTGATTGACAGCAGTAATGGTAATAACAACAAGAAAATTACAAATAATTCAGCTGCCCAACCACCTGTCGTGTTACTGTGGAAAATTTTGATAGTTGGTGATTATGATTATAATAATATGGAGGATATCTTCAAGAATAACTCACACTACATTGCACTAAATAAAGCTTTCGAGTTATTTGGGAGTTGTCACTTGGTAGAGTATGTACCAGGAGAACATAAACTTACAAAATATTATTGTTAATATAATGTATGTATACATGGGTATTGGTGGCTCTGCACACATGTAAATGTACATATATAAAACAATTATAAATTATTGACATCTTTAGAATACATATAACTGTTTGCGTTAGATATTGAAGTGCAAACGTATTACTTATGTTAGACAGGTCGTAGACGTCAGACAAGTTTTATTATCTACTAGCTGTTATACGCGCAAACATAAGTTATGACCTGCGGATCGTAATTAATATAATATGCTAATGAAACTCTGTTGTATGTTTTGTTAGGTATTTTATCTTAAATAATAAACATACGCAACCAGGAGCGAAACTGTCCAATCGTACTAATTAATATCGCTCTATTATATAACTACTGCTGGGTCAAGGTCCAGCAGCGGGACGTATATAGGCTGTAACTTTAGGTTTAATATTTAATATGATTTTCTTAGGTCCAAATTTCAACCCTCTTATCAACAGAGAAAAAACGTTTATCTATTTATTTGACGCTTATAATTTATTTAACTAATAATTTAAATACCAGAGGGATTGCTCTATCTGTCCCTATAGCGACAAGACAAAATACATATTTACTTTTAAAACCACCTACGAATCGTTTCTGCCATTGTGAAGATTAGCGTGCACAAACGCCCTCCATCACTAATGTTTTTATTAGTGATCGATGCAGATAATATAAAAAAACGAAATATCGGAAATTTAAATCTAGTAAAATAACACGTCACAAAATCAGTAAAACCATTTTTATTCAATCAGACAAAAACTGTTTATGATTTTATTACCTATATGCATAGATTTTTAATTTATCATTAACGGACTGAAGGCCTGTTCAATGTTGCTCTTTCTCTTTTCACTAAATACCAATAGCAAAAGGTATAGTAAAAATTTTTTAGTTTTTTTTTATAGAATAGGGGTGACAAACGAGCACACAGTCACCTGATGGTAAGTGGATGCTGTGGTCCTAGTGTTCGGTAATCAACGGTTTTAAGTTTCGGTTTTAAATTTCATCTCGCCATTTATTATAAGATGAGATCACACAATTGTGATTAATTTATCAAGTAATTTCGGCGTAATAATTCCCATATCCCACTTGAGTTTCGTTGACTAAAACTCTAAAAATCTTATTGGCGTTATCTTATAATTTAAACAATGCATTCAATTATTTTTTTCAGATAACCCGATCAAGATGGAGCCTTTAGTGGTGGACGTTGTTCATTTCTACCCAAAAGAAAACGCCCAGACACATAACACAGTCAAGTAAGTAATGAAGATATCGTATAAGTAAATAAAATTTTAGCTATATAGCACATTATAAAAACTTCTGCTATACTTGATCGTTGAGCGTCGCGCTTATAGAATATCAGCGTCAATAAGGAGAATATGCTATTAAGTTTTAGTAAAGGAACATACCCACAATCTCACATTGGAGATTCATGTCATATTGTGGGTATGTTTTAATCAACCAAAACATCGAGGCTCTATCTCGCGTGCTTTTTCGGGGGTTTTGGAGGGAACTTGACCGTAGATGGATTGTCGCTTCTGTTTTGTCGCTTTAATAATGGTTTGAAGTGGATTTTGATTTGTGAAAGTGATGCGATTTTGTGAATTAAGTGTCTGCGCGTGTGAACTATTAGAGAAAATGACGAAATAAGTGCTTTAATGTCGATATAAACCTCAAGTTATTTTGAACGCTTGGGCGTCTCATGAACTTGAGTGGCTGTCGTCATCAACAGTCCGCTGTGTTGAGCTGTCGTCAAAATCTCCCAAAAACTTCGCAATGTGACGCATCAGCATATTGTGAAGAAAAAGAATATAAAAATGAAGATTGCGAAAGAAATTATAGGCTCAGAAGGGCTAGAAGCCAGAGCCGTAAAGCCAGTTAATAAAAAAAGCGTTCTCTTTCTTGAGTCTTTAATTTTTTTTAATCCGATGCTTTTTAGCAACCGACGCAAACAGACGGGTGTTATAACGTGTGTATCTGTGTGTCTGTCTCTGGTATTGTAACTCTTAAACGGATGAACATATTTAGATATAGTTTTTTGTTTGTTTGTAAGGTGACTTAATCGAGAGTGTTCTTAGCTATGATTCAAGAAAATCTTTTCAGCCGTTTGAACATCATCAGATCTTTTTAACAGTGGGAAGTTATTGTAATTAAGTGAACCGATATTAAAAATTGGAAATTTTAACATATCTCCACGTATCAACGTCTTTAGAGTCGAATAGTATGGTTTTTAAGAGGATGTCTCTGTGTGCACATGTACGTATGTATGTGTGTTCGGATTCAATTTTCGCCTCGCGTATCTCGAGAACAAAGAGTGATATTGATATGAGACAAGTTTCATTTAACGCATAATTATGTAACTTAGACCTCAATAAATTTGGAGCAAAATCGGTCTGGTCGTTTTTTGTGCTGTATGAAAAATTGTATACAATATTAAAACATATGATATTTTTTTATTCTTTCCACTGGGAAGTTAATCGTGTGGACCTTTCGGGTCGCACCTAGACCGCTTTTGGTTTCGAAGGGTTTTTTTAAATTTTCAATTTAATATTATTATTATACGGTTAAACCGTGTAGAGGCGGTACAAGAATGTCCACTACCCCGTGTCATGCAGTGGCTGTCGTAAAAGACGGCAGGGGGAAACGGACCAGGGTCATCTAGCAGCAGCATCTTCCTAATAACAGTTTAATAAAAGAGCTGCGGTTGCCAACCCGCTCCCAATTCTGACAAGTATGCAGAATATCCCCCCTATGAGGCATTCTATGGGGGAGGCTTATGCTCAGAGGTGGACTTCATTGGGCTGTAAAGTTAATGGGTTATTAACTAATAAGAGTCTAGTTAGATATTTGAATTACAGAGAGAAATAAAGCAATAAACGGCCCACCGCTGGGTGCAGGCTGATTCTGAAAGGGGTTTTTGAACAATTAGTCCGCGTGCTGTTGCCCATGGTATTTCAGCATATAATCTATTTTGTTAGTGCCGGCGGGGATTGAACCCGGGTTGCTCACGTCTCGCGTATTGAGAAATTTATCGCAGAACTTTTCAGTTAATTAGTTTTAATCGAAAATAAATCAACTATATAGGATTTGTTATAATAATTTATAAATATTAATCGACAAGCGGGATATTTTTTACCATTAACCCCTGGAACGGCTCGGGACACTTTAATACACGAGCGTGCATTTTTAATGCACGTTTAAAGCCTCGCTTCGTTCCACTCTTCACTAACACTAATGATATTTGTTTTGCTCAATTTAAATAATATTTTGGAATAACTGGAAACACGTTTATATAATTCAAAATTTCTATGTTTTTATTAAATATTTCGCTAGCATCTATTTTATGCTATTTTAAACTTTAAATCGTTTCGAAACTTGAAAATTAAACTAAATCTACAAATGAAAGTAGGTAAGACTTTTACTTCTGTAATTGTATAAGCTAAATCCGACTTTAATTAATTTTAAAAACTGGTTTGAGATATCACATACTATCGATTGCTTTCATTACCACCATTTTGTATCGTATATATTATGGATGTGTGTTTGTATGTTATCGAATTTAATAATACAGTTTTCATCCACTTCCGGACGTATATCGGAATCTGAAATTATGCAAACGTATTAAGAGTGACGATACAATTTATTCGTTTTATGAAACAAGGTGATATGTAAGTGGAGAGTGTTGACAGGGTTTGCGATTGTTCGCGAAATAGCATCGTTTTCGACATTAATTTTTAGTGGCAACCACTCAATACACGTAAGACAAGAGCTTTAGAAGGAGAGCGTGCGTCTATAATCATACAAGCCATTAATTAATTATTCCAAGCTGAATGAATCATCTGCAACTCATTTTATTTTTTATTTTTGGATACACACCACATAAATCTTCCTCCTGAATCGTTCAGTCTATTGATGACAATCGTATCAAAATCCGTTGCGTAGTTTAAAAGATCTAAGCGTACAGACTGCGGAAAGCGACTTTTTATTAAAGCAAGTAGCCCGTCTGGTTGATGGTCTAAGTTCTTCATTCTTCATTCTTACCTTAAGGAGGCAGAGACTACGGACTTCCGTTTGGCACGATCATTTACATTAGATTTTGTCAAAGAGGATTTCAACATAGTTTCCACGTTATACAATCGGTTGGTAACCGCAGTGTTTTTATTACTTTAATTTGTTATCAGAAATATGGTGCCACCCATCTTCAGTTCCAGAATCCCTCTATCGCCTCTTCTGACACCAACATATTTATATAGGATAGCGGATTCTCGTAGTCGTATCAACGAGACCTAGGTTACACTACAAAACTATGTAAATAAGACTCGGTTTATATCCTATTTAGGAACAGCTAGCGGCTATATTGTCATGACTAGAAACGATAGTACGATACATGAACGTATTTAAGGGGTGTAAGTTGGATTACTGTATAATCTATACTCCTTTACTCCCGACGTGAAATAATCTGACCAGAGTTTAGTAGTAGCGTGAAGAGTAGTTCAAATGCTCCCTAACAAAGGGGGGGGGGGCGACATGACTTAACAACTTATGAGAGCTGATGAAAACGAAAAAGGATAATGTTACCATTTCTCTTAACCGTCTAGGTTCGAAGTTGTGAACGAGGAGAATCCCACTGTGACGATCGTCCGACGCGGTCAACCCTTTAATGGCGTGGTGCGTTTTACCCGAGCATTTGATGAAAATGAGGACATCGTGCAGCTAGTCTTCTCACTCGGTAAGGATAATTAATAGATATTAATTTTAGTGAGTGATTGGTATCTTTACTGTTTAAGAATGAGTTTAAGTTGGTAGTACCCTATTGACTCTTTATAATGTTGTACGAGTTTATTCAAAATTTACGGAATCTGACTTTACTCTGCGGAAAACCATTTATATTAAAGATCTTCAAATAAATTAGCTAAAAATAAAATTCATAGCTCTTAACAAAGGTAATTTAAAATAAAGAAAATAACATCATTTTTATTTTTCTCGCGTATCTTTTATAATTAAATTTTAACATTTTTATTAATATAATCACGGGTTACAAAGAATTTCATTCAGACTTGTCTAGCATAGACCTCAGAAGTGTCAACACATCTGAGGATGACTTGTTTGAAATTGGTTTTTTGAACCAATTAACGTGGTGGACCCTCTTCTTAGGCAAAGATGCATTTTATCTCAGGGGTGGACAATACATCTGCGTTTATTTAACTTTTTTATCTTTACTTCACTCACTTATATGTGAAAACAAACTTGTTTTATCTTTATATACATGTAATGATTCTGTCCGTGTGTATGTGATTGAATTCGTAAACAGCTGGACCGATGTTGGTGAAATTTTGTATGTGTGGATTAAGTTGATTCGAGTATAACTTAGATTCACATTTGTTGATGGAGCTGTTTTCAAGATCCAAAAATGACCCTTGGAAAGCCGGGGAGAATCGCTAGTTATTATACTTATAATATACACTAGATGATTTTTTACCGTCGGGAAAAAATACGGTATAACAGGTGAACGTAATAGATGCCTATGCCACGATATTTTACATTTTTTATTTCATTTTACATTAACATACGAAATTAATCTGTCAATAAATTCTACTCATTTGAAATAAACTTACAGTACTAAAAAAAACAAAAATTTTGAACTAAATAAATAAATAAATTAAAAACTATCGAAATTAAAATAATACGCGACCAATTAGTAGTATTTATTGATAGATCAATATGACAATATGTTCTATTCCGTTCACCTGTTATGCACTATTTTTTTCAGACGGTAAAAAGTCATCCAGTATGGATCGCACTGAAAATTTCTTTGAAAGATTCTTGGACGTAATCTATCGAACTATATATTTCCGTTGGTGGTGGCGTAAGAGTCGACTGGGAAATGCCAGAAACATTTTATGTCTTCTAACGGATGGCTGTTTTTCCATCTCGCTTATGCCAGACATAAAATAATCAGACCAGCTTTAGGAGCGGTGTTAAAGATGCGAGGCGGTGTTGCGATCGTCAATCGGTCTGCTAAGAATGAACATAAAGACATATATCCTTCAAATCCTTACAACTAGAGATGTTTCCAGCAGCGAATTTATGGTAATGTTTGGAAAAAGATAAACAAAATCAATATGTTTTTACAAACAATGATCGATCCGCCCAAGCTTTGCATTGGAAATTTTTGGATCTCACCAACAGCGCCACCTAAGGCTTCGCTTGTGAAACTAAACCATTCAAAGAACCACTAAAATACACAGAAAAATTTCATAAAAATCAATACTTTAGGATGAGTTCAGTCACATACACACGGACATAAGAATTATTTAAATATAAAGATGTTGATATCGCCATCTAATAAGTTTATACGACAATGAAAAAAATCACATTGAGTCTTTTATTTTAGGGGACAAGCCCCAAATGGACACACAGGGCTCCATATTCTTGCACAGAGATGCGGTTCCGGATAAGCACGCCTGGGTCGCCAAGATCTTAGACGTACAGGGTGATACTGTCTCTTTTGAGGTAAGTGTTTAACTGTTCTCAGTTAATTTTCGAATATAACAGATTCATTTATGAAAACCTTCAATTAAGTTTTTAAATAAATAAGGCTTCAGATTTACTATATGACACCCTGGTCAATGGGCGTTCACGAATGTTTCTACCATCAGGGCGGCACCATTTAGGAGTTAGGTGAAATATTTGATAATTTCATAGGTAGCGGGAGAAGAACATTCCTAAAAGAAGAAGAATTAAAACAAAGTTAAAGAGATATACAAAAAAATAACAGCACTGAGGCATTATTTTATTAGTTGTATTAGTTTTAACACTTTTCAGTTGTATTAGTGCATTCATACGCTAGAATCCAAAAAAAAACTTCTAATAAAACCGACTGACGCAAATATTTAACCGTCTTCAAAAAGAAGGAGGTTCTCAATTCGAATGTATTTTTTGTGTGTTACCACAGGACTTTTTCCAGGTCAACCATTTTTGATTATTTTTTATTTGAGAGTTGGTGCTTCTCACGTGGTCTCAATTTGATCACGATCTGATTAGTAGTTTTTGAGTAATGCGGAATTAATTGGCTTCATCTACATCAATGGTGTTCTCATTTTATTTATATTGAAATCGGTATATGTACAGAATTTGAATTTTACCACTTACCATCTGGGTAACAAATAAGTTTACCTCAGTTGTTGCTTACCTCAGTTGTTCCCTGTCGGGAGGCATAAATATTAAAAATAAACTTGTAAAAAAAGTTTTTTAAAGTTAATAGGCTACAAAAAGACTTAACATTGTTGACGCTTAACTAATTTAAGTACACTTAATGTTTAGGTTGACACGGACTAGTATTTGGCATTGGAATTTACCAAGTACACCAATTTGGGTCCTTTAGTATTCTGAAAAGATTTGAAATTCTAACAATTTTCTCCAAAGTTCAGTATAATTCTAACTCAGCTTTTATTAAATCAAAGGCAGCTGTGATGTGAAGAGAAGCTGTCTGTCGGAGATTTTGAATGTAATAATTTATTAATGGTGGCGTCAACTATTCATTTACCTACTTTAATTAACTGAACGGTAGGCTTTCCCAACTTTACTCTAATAAAGCAGAAAAATATTTCCAAAGATACTATTGAAATTCGTACATTAACTAATTATAGTATCGTATAACGTACTCGTAGTCGGTACTTACAAGAATTGTCGCAATATATCAATGTGTCCAGTCATCTTCAAATCCTGCTCTATGTTTTCCTCCAAATGCTATAGGACCACCCCAGAAACTTAAATCATTTCTTAAAAATGGATCTTTAAAATCGATGTATGATTGAAGAAGAAATCGCGTAACATACAAAAAAAAAGTCAAATTCTGAAACTCTTTTTTGGAGTCGGTATTGAAATAGCATTCATTCAAAACAACATCTTGTTTCTGTTTTAACCGATCTAGATACACGGAAGTTTTTAAAATAACCCATTAAATGAACTAAAATTGCAATATTTTGATTCTAAAACTAGTTACAGATTCAGTGCAGATAAATGCGTTTTTTGTCGTGACCTTTTTCACAAGATTGACAGTCATTTTAATAGGACGCAAACGGATGTATGGTTTTATATTAGAATATATGTTACCTACATGTGTTTATTTATAATGTAATGTAGTTGTTTTAAGCGCTTTTCACTTAGGTTTCCTCAGGTTCTATAAAAATACTTTCCTGGTCTATCCATTCCATCCATTACTGCCTGTAAAAGTCATTCCTGTAAAAGAGTCACAAGGTGGATTTTACTATAGTTGCGACGCTTGGCAAGCGGATTGGCAACCGTAGCTTTTTCATAATTATGACTTGTTATTGTCACGACCTTGGGGTTAGAGACAATTAAAATGCCAAGTGAATTACCTAAAATTGATACTAATTACCGCAGCCTGCAGCTATCTCTGAAGTGCTTTGTGATGAATTTGCTTCCACAATAGCCTTTAATTCTTTATTTTCCACTTTGGTCTCCGGCCGTCCACGGGGTTGGTTCTGAAGGTCGAAATTTCCAGAACGAAA
>DWHP01003120.1:0-13705 GCA_018247895.1 Parnassius honrathi
CAGACGAGTATCGATTGGTATTCAATAGCAGTGGCATGAATGGGCGCTTGACAATGCAACGGTCTGCTACCTAAACGCCTTGTTGATTTTTAGAATCCAGCGATGATATGCAGACGCGCATTTCATTTTTAAGCTTAAAAAATGTAAAAATTTGCAAGTTGCAAGTTGCAAAACTGAGCTTAGCCACCGCGCAAAATTCTAATTTTTATGGAATAAAATAGAATCATCTTTGTTTGATATTGATTACGTTTAATTCTTGTTAAAAGACATTTTTAATTTTATCACTCATTTGAAAAAAATGCATGTATGAATGTAATTACTCTAAGTCTCAGACTAACAAAGATACATTGACAAGACGCTACGTATATTCAAAGTGAAGTAGAAATCATACTCAACTTTTGCATATGTGTCCAGCAGTGACCAAATCACCAAACCATGTTGTTGGTTGTAGTTAATTTTAGATGCTAATGTGTGCGTGAGTGTGAGTTCTTACTATAAATTGTTCATGATTTTGGTTTGGTTTCGTCGTCACGTGAGATGATTGCGGCGATAAGTCTATCGTTTTTGTTGGTTTGAAAATAAAGTTTGCAGTACAATAAGATTTCTTAATCTGCATTTAATATATTTACCCGTGTACCTAGTTCTACCGCCAAAAAGCAATGTTCTTTTTATGAGATAGGGTGACAAACGAGCACACAGTCCACCTTATGGTAAGTGCTTGCTGTGGTCTATAAACATCTACATCTATCCCTGATTACAAATCATACTGCAGATGCGTTGCGATCCATGGAGTAAAAAAAAGTAAAGTTACAGTCTATATACGTCCCACTGCTGGGCATAGGCCTTTGCTCATTTCTTAGATGGTTTTAGGGCAAGGAATTGTCCCCTGCGCTGCTCCAATGCGTGTTGCATCCATGGAGAGTAAGATGGAATGTCTCGTTTCCAGTGAAAAGGGTCTTCGGTTCTCTACACTCACCATACGAAAACAGCGGCATTAAGCTGCTATTTTACGCTGGTATTCTGTGAAAGTCCGGTCCTTCCCCGGCCGAGCCGACCCATTCGTGCTACAACTACATTTTTTTTTATAGGATAGGGTGACAAACGAGCACACAGTCTACCTGATGGTAAGCGGTTGCTGCGGCCCATAGACATCTACATCTATCCTCGATTACAAATTAAAATGCAGATGCGTTGTCAGCCGTAAGGACTACGATGGAATGCCTCGTTTCCAGTAAAAAGGGTCTACTAATATAACTGCAGCAAGGTTCTACCACGTATAAAACTGCCGCTTCTGTGTTCCGGTATGAGAGGTATAGAGAGTCAGCGTAATTACAGGTAGCGAGGCCTTCCATTTAGTCTTGGAGGTGGCAATAATTCATTAACCTTCTTTGTTTGAAGTCTGCTGCAGGTTTCCATAAACTGCACTAGCTCTACTTACTTTATTTTTTATGCTAATAATTTGTAGCTACAACACACCAGCGTAAAATAACTGCTTAATGCTGCCGAGTTTCGTATGGTGAGTGTAGAGAACCGGAGACCCTTTTACTGGAAACGTGGCGTTCCATCTTAATCCTAATTTTGGAAAAGCATCTGCATTTTGATTCCTAATCGTGGATAGATGTAGATGTAGACGGTCTGGATGACATAAAATACAAAGAAGTAAAAAAATGAAGCCAACCACGATTTCTACCGCATTTTAAGTGCCAGAGAAACAATGCAGTGTATGACTGTACCTCGGAAGAACTACTCTCCAACAGAATACTAGCAGCGTGAAATAGTAGTTTAGTAATATTTTGTAGGATATTATGAAGAATCAGAATGTGTCAAAAAAGTTACGTATGGTATGGTAGTGAAAGTTGTGTGTGGCAAAAGAAGCACGAAAGTAGAATAAATGCTGTAGAAATGCGGTCTTTAAAGAGTACGCTAGGGTTGAATCTGAATGACAGGGTGAGAAATTGCGTAATAACAGATAAATGTGGTATGCAAGATGATGTTGTGACCAGGATTAAGAAAGGAATGCTTCGGTGGTTTGGTCATGTAGAAAGAATGAATGAAGAAAAAGTGACAAAGCAAATTTATATGGCGTCGGGATACCCTAGAAGAAAGTTTACCGACCAAATTGGCGATATTTTGAAAATGGGCCACATTTAGAAGTACTCTTAACCGACGAGCAGGTATGCCTAGATATTTGGATGTAAAGGAGGTGAAAGAGGTATGTCGGGATCGTGCCAAATGAAAGTACGTAGTCACTGCCTATCCCCCTGGGTGACAGGCGTGAGTGTTCATGTATATATAGGCAAACAGAAGATTACATATGAGTTGTCACGTCTGAGAACCAGTATGAAATCCTTTACAGCTTGGCTTTCTTCAGACCGTCACCCAGCAGTGCGCGCTATGCTATTTGGCAGAAGAAATAGATAAGCGATTGATACCTGTCTAGACAGGAAAGAAAGAAGTTCGACCATTTAGTAAAAAAAAGTCGGCCCAAGTGAATAAATTTCCTGATTGGGTGAAGGGTTCTCCTGCGCCGTTAACTCACCGTTTCTAAGTGTACTATCCTCTTATAGTTATAGCGTAAATGGTTTTCTATTCTCAAAGGATAACCGTGTAGTGGCGGTGTAAAAATGTGTACTACCCCAAAGTGTCCCATGGGTGTTGTAAGAGCCGACTGAAGAAAACAAACCATAAACCAGGATATGTGCAGCAGCGTCTTTCTAGTAACAACTCACTCAAGAAACTGCGGCTGCTACCCTGCGTGCCAAGCGTGGCAACTATGGCAAATCTCTCCACTATGAGGCAATGTGTGTGGAGGCCTATGTTCAGCAATAAATTTTGGTAGGGTTTAGAATAAATGGATAAATGAATGGTTCCTTAAAGTTGTCAGTCTATAGTCAAAGTTTTCACTCTAATAGATCTATGGGTGGACACCAGAATACTACGATGTCAGTGAACTGCCGTCTGACATGCCGAGCGACCTTGTGGAGTATATCACTGGTCTCCAACAAACAGAGGTAAGATGTACAGGCGGTTGGAACAAATAAAAAATAGTAATAATATGATGGTATTAAGTATATAGTTAGTCTTGTAGACGTTTTTTTTTAAAAATTGTATATAATTTTTTGAAGGTTTTGTCTAATTTTGTATATCATTAGTATTAGAATCCTCTTCCTTGCAATTTCACAATACTGGAGGAAATACTGTAGAAAAAGTTGCTTATTGTACAATTTTAAACAAGTTTTAGACAAAGAAACGCAATTTGAGCTCGTTTGGTAATAGTGATTAATATGCTAGAGTATCAGTTTTGATATATTTTTTTATGAAACTTTACAAAGATTTCTTAACAGTTTCCCTGTTCGCGAAATTAGTCCACTTTGTTTGGAGTTTATTTTAGGTATCTATGAGCTACAGCGGCCGCTTCTACAAATGTTTTGTTAGCTTGGCTTAAATAGGTTTTTCTATTGTTCTTCATTCTTCTTTAAATAGAAAAATAGTCATAAAAACTCTAATACGCCTACGTTGATTGTTTAGCACGAACAAATTTGGGTGTCTTGCGGAGAAGAAAAATCAAACGCCACAAAAATAGAGTACCCTTGGGGAATGGGTCTGCCGGGAAGGTTCTACCCTTTCCGTAATGAGCCAGGCTACAATAGCCCATTGGTCGCTGTGAAGTTGACGCCGAATGGTTAGTATTTTTTATATGATTTACAATCCACAGGTGTCTCCTTGGGTTTTTCGTTTATTAGGGTTACCAATAAATTTTTTTTTCATCATTCATTACAGATACATTATTACATCTGTAAAGAAAATTTACGGTGGTCATCTAAATGTACAATCCTTAAACACTTACCTAAAGGTGTTATTAACTTAAAGGTACAATTTAGAACCATTTACTTACTCTAAAGAATTATTTTTTTTTTTAAAAGAATTTTGCGTTGTGTGCGTGTAAGTGTGTATTATTTTATTAAAACATGTGTGTATAATTTTTTAACGTTTTTTGCAACCGCCTTCGGACTGTTGTATTACTCTAAGGTTGACTGGCAGATAATGCTTTTAGCATTAAGTCTGCCTTTTGATCCTATAGTCTTTATATGGTTCAATAAAGTTTAAATAAATAAATATAAGCCATATATTTGAAGTTACATTAGTAACATTAGACCAAAGGCAGGGCGCGGGCCTCGTACTCAAAGGTTGTGCTTTCGAATCCGACATCTGACTACTGTCATGAAACGTTCCTAACAAGCATTTTATACTTATCAGGGTTGGTTAAAGGGAATAATATGAATGTTGATAGAATTGCTACAATTTATTTAAAAAGTAGCATGTCTTTTAAACTTTACTGTCCGCTAAATTTCACCATAGCATTTCGCGTTAAAACTCGTGATACCATCCCATACCATATTGGTGATTGACGGTCCACCACTGTGCGATTTACAAGAAGTTTTCTTCCTCGCACAACTACCTTGTGGAATCGACTACCACATGCGATTTTTTCGGACCGATACGACTTAGGGAGATTCAAGAAAAGAGCGTAATCTTTTTTAAAAGGCTGGCAACCCATCTGCGATTTCCCTGGTGTTGCAGTTGTTCATGAGCGGCGGTAGTCACTTACCATTAGGTGAGTCGCATACCTCGTGTGCTCCCTCTTACCTGTGTTACCAGCTCGAATTTTTCCAAATCCATAGATTGGTATAAAAATTTCTGTAGAATTCTGTAGATGCTATTTCAAAATATCCATAGACCTGCAGACTTCTTAAGAGGATCGAAAATTTTTGTTTCGATTCTCTTAAGAAAGATCAACTTTTTGGAGAAATTCTTTCTGTCGTATAAAATTCTTGTTGTAAATTCAATTATAGTATATAACATCGAATCAAGCTGCATATATAAGAAAAAAGTACCATAAAATAGATTAAAAATTAATTGTTTTCTTTTATTTAAATTATTTTTAGTACAAAACAAACTAGAAAATCAACACTTAAATATTTGTGGATTACTGTTAGTGTTACTGTTAGTATTATACTATATACACTAAATAAATCACGTTACAAACTTGATGCTGGAAAATTTTAAAGCAATAATTAGAAGAATGAAAAACAGTAGACCATCTTCACCTAAAATTAACATCGTAGTTAACTGTTAGTTTCTTTGATAAATTACATAATATCGATTGTTAAGATTTATCGATTATTAGATTGTCGGTTGTCGGCTAAGTTCACGCTCATGTTTAAAAAATGTTTTTTTTCGTTAAGTTTTTAAAAAATATATTTATTCCGAAAGGACTTTGAAGTACTAAAATTCCGTAGTTCCGTAGACGATGGAAAATTCCTTAAACCTGCGGAAAAATCTGTAGGAAAAAGGTCCCCCTCTCTCTTACCTATTTCTGCCTTGAAGCTGAAATGGGTGAACTGCTGTATTTCAACCTATATGTTCGCTTACTCTGTTGATATTAAAATAATAGTCACTTTGTAGTACGCTGCGTAGTATGTTTTATGAGCCGTGGTAAGTATATAGCAAACAACGCAATGAGACTATCATTTTGTTGTCATTGATGTTAGTGAATAGGCCTGCTGATCTCTTCTTATTCCTGTCCTTATCCCAAGTTATTTGGGGTCGTCATAACATGTCTTACTCTATCATTCTCTTCTATTAACCGTCATCTCTTCAGGCACTCCTTTACACATACTCGTGTCATCCCTAATACAGTCAATCCATCTTTCCTTAGGTCTCACTCTATTATTATATCCATCCACTTTCATAGCCATCATTCTTCTTATTACATGGTTTACATCTCTTGGCATAATATGCCCAAACTATGTTAGCTTACCAATTCTCAACTTGTACGTGACTGGACCAATTTCAAGTTGCCTCTAGCGAATCGGTCTGCTGATAATTTAGTATAATTCAAGGGTGGGGGGCCAGAATGGTTACAATGATGTAGGAGTCTGTGGGACACAACAACCCGTTAAAATCAAGGTGGATTGTGTGCTCGTTTGTCACCCCTATAACTGGGTTATAAATATTAATATATAAATGTAAATATCATTTACACATTTGTTACAGAAAGCAATACCACAGTATCAATACGATGCCGTGCGTGGGCTAGGAACATACACTACAACAAGAGTTTGAAGGAAGCGTCGGGATATACACGGATACAGCTTCAGATTGAAGGTTCAGGCATTGAGGAAATTGAAATGTAAAAATGTTTTTAAGTAGTGTTTTAAATAATAATTTAGTTGTTATTCTTAGTTCACCTGCCGGCCGATCTCTAAAGTTCCGTTAGTAAGAAGTAGATTTTATATAGTAAACTGGTGATCCACTCCGGCTCCGCAAGGTGATTTCTGGATATCGACAACAGCGCCACCTACAGGGTACAATTGTGAAATTTATTTCATTTTTATGTTATTAATATTAATAAGTCACACAAAAAGATTTTAGACGATATATAACACAGTTACATTAACAAATGTTATTATAACTATTCTGTAATTCGATAGTGTGCACAGCAAACCAACAGACAACAAGTATATAAAAAAGTAATAATACATAACAGGAGTGTCAGTTAAAAAAACTTAGTGATTCGTGAAATTTACACATTTAACATAGCAATTTCAGATCTTTTAAATTGTGTAATGTTAGAATTGAAAATGTACAGATCAGCGTTACGATGTCTCAGCTTGTCAAAATTTCAACACATTCTATTGACCGGGTTAAAGAGAAACGTGCTGTTTCTGTAAAAATCAAGGGAAAGATACAATACGCGCGTTACGCAGACGAGACATACTCTTGTTTCGGGCAATCGATGGAGGATTGAATGATTCTGTGAAGGTAAATAAGTTCAGAATATTGCCTATGCTTATCTAACTTCATAACTCGAAAGTAATTCACTCTTTCATTATACAATGGCAAATCAAAACAAAGCAATCAATCTGCGTTTACGACGTACTCGTAAAACTCGCAGAAAACTTCTCTGAACTTTTACAAAAACATTGCACAATATTATAACTTCTATTTATATATATATAGAGAGAGATTTTATATATAGAGGTTAGTGAATAGGATATAAATGTGCTCTTATTTATATCCTATTCACTAACCTCTATATATACACCATCGCCACCAATTTTCGTACCGGGAACTGAAAGTGACATAATATACCAAAGTCGGTTGTCTTATTCTAATCGTATCTCTGTATTTTTAATTTTTAAACTAAAAAATGAAACTATTATATATGGTGTGATTGTGTTTTTTCATTTTAGTTACGAAATAAGAATTATTTTTAGTTATAATGAGTGTGCGTAATATGTAAAACTCGTTACCTAAAGGAAAGTGGCATAACATTCCACAAGTAAGTGAATTTGCGGCTAATATTAAACAATTTAAAACTATTTGGTAATGTCGATACTTAAATAATTGTTACTAATATTAATATCATAATTACCAAAATGTATGGCTTAATATTACTGAGTTTTGATAAACAATAAAATTCAATAGGTTTGTCGAGTTTCTTGTCAATAATACTTATCGATGTTCTTTCCTACACATATCTGTTAACAACCAAAGTCACCGACAAAAATAATTATTGAATGTTTATTAATTAACCGGTTTCCAACTGAACCTAGACTAAAATTGTGGCTCAAAAGCATATAAATTGTGAATTGGCGTCCGAAACAAAATTATTATCTTTGTTCTAAACATTTCACAGACGACTGTTTTATCAGACATGAGAAACGCACCACTGTAAAAAAGTGCAGTATATTAGTGGTGCCGGAAGAGATTTGATCACCTTGTTGCTGATGCCGATTGGTCCAGGGGCTGATCTATTCTTAAGGCTTTTTACGGTTTCTGTGACTTCACTGGATCGAGTGATTCGCCCCCTGGTGGTAACGCAGACCTACGTTCGACTTCCGATTCTATCTCTACCAGGTGAGCGGGATCTGTTGGTGCGCTGGACGGAGTGCACTGGCTCTTTAAACTGTCGGCAAGGCATTTGGCTTTTTGAAATCGTCGAAGGCAAGGTCGCAGTGGTTTGGCCTCATAAGAAGCGGCATTGGAGGTGATTGCTCTGTTTTAGAGCTCTAGTCAGCTGTCAGAAGGCGTATTGAGATCGTCAATTACTTCTAAGAGGTTTACATTTATCATTTCTAAAGTCAACTATGCGTTGTTTAACCTCGTTTTGAACGGAAAACTCAAAATATTTTCTTGCTGTGTTTTCATAGTTTGTGGTTCCCGATCCAAGTTTGACAATGTCGACTACTACTCGTAGATTAAGATCAGCTTTAAGTCTCCCCTGAATATTTTTTTCTTGACTCATTTTTTTCTTTGACTTGAACATTTCTTTGTGTTCATCTCCCCTTGCAGCCCACTTTTTAAAATCGAGTCTGTAATAAATGTGTAGTAGATATTCCATGGGATACGGGCATGTAGTGATGACATTCCGAATTTATATACATTAGTAGATGCTTCCTTGGGTGAATCTTAATTATTCATTTCTGTTGGTTTGGCAAAACGGATGTAGCACATAGCATTTTATTTTGCTTCTGTGAGATAAGTACAAATCTTACCATCAATCATCGTCAACATCAGTTTATGATCAACTTTGTTTGTATCGCACTTAGTGTTAGAGTTGCAATTTCTTCATCCATTTTTCTTTTTTGATCAATCACCAATGCTTGGCTTTCCTTCACAAAACTTAACTGCACTGGAAGACAATATGCAGTAGGATTAGGTTTCGGATTCGTCCAAAGAGTAATATTTCTGTCCGCGTCATCGATAGTCAGAAGTCATCGAAGCGAGGCACCAAGGGGGTCATAAAGATACTGGACTCATCTTGGTCCTCGTCTATTTTCTGCTTATATCGGCTCTGACTGAAAGCTCAATCAAATTCCCATTTCGGTAGAAGAGTCAACTGCTTGTATGTAACATTTTCAGACAAACTGTCGAGTGAGGAGAATTCATCGTGACACTAAGCAATGCTTGAAGCGATATCTTAGCTGACGAATCTGTTACAGCTACTGATTGTTTCGGTAGATAACACTGCAACTTTTCCTGTTGGATCTTGTAGTAAGACGGATACATGTCTTCAGCACCTTCTCGAATTGTAGTTTCCCGTAAAATGATGTATACTACTTACTTAATTTTAAAGAAAACATCAACATCAACATCATCTTTCGCTCAGAGACCGGTTTCGGGTTCGCGGTTTCAGGGCGCGCTGATGGCGCGGCCTTTTTGATCGGAGTGGTGTTAGGCGACGTAGGGGCCGAGTGAGGCTTGTTTACCTTTTTCGCGGCGGGGCGCTTACGTTTCTTGCTCGAGACGAGGCTGAAGCCGTCGCCTTCTGGCTTGGCGGGTCTGTTCGTCTTGGTTTCCATCTCGGATCCCGACTCGGCGTCCGAAAACACCGGTGATGGCCGGCGGATGGAAAGCGCAAGAGGCGCGGGGGACGCGTCGTCATATAAAGTGTCTACTGACACGTGGGTTGTATAGGCTCGGCGACATAGGGTCGTCGTTACGTAACAAGGGACGTTCAACAGCGGGCGTGTTACGTTGCTCTAAGAAGGTCGCCCAAACGTCGGGGCTTATGCGACTTATAAAGTCAGTTAGTTCGGTTATAAAGACAGCCGCCACCTTGTCAATGTTTATGGAAAAAACACTTGTGTACCAAGCTCCCTCACCTTTCGGCGGGGGAGTAGTGTGCCTAAACGAATACTTGTACAGCTAGCGCGTTGGTATGCTAGGGTGTGTGCCTAGCTGTCGCCTAACGCAGCAAGCGAACCCAGAAATTAAAACAATAGAATTGCCGCCTCTAAAGCGGCGAGTGTGCAATAAACTACTTCTGGAAGTCGGTAGAACAAGGGGCACTACACTAACACTATACCAAGGAGACAATAGGCCGGCAGCCCGATGCAACCTGGCAGCTGCTATGTCGCACAACACCACTAAAACACTTCCGCGAAACGGTAATTGTCTTTGTCATCGCACTTGAGCACTTTATGACTCGGGAGTGCATGGGTTCGACCGATGAGTGATACAGCGTGGTTGGAGTGCAGACAACCGTTCTTTGCGTGGTACTTTATCCGAATGTGAAAAAAAAGTTGGGGACGAGAGGGCCGAGTGTGGCTCGTCTCCCTTTTTTGCGGTAGAGCGCTTACGGTTTTTGGTGAAGCCGTTGTCTTGGGCTTGGCGGGTATATTCCTGTTTGTCTCCGACGATCTCGGGCGCTGGCGAAGGTCCACGTGTGGAAAGGCATAGGGGACGTGATGTCGTAGATAGTATCAATGGACACCGAGGGTCGCGTTTTCTGTGCTTAGCGACATGGGGTCGTCGATGCCGGGACGTTCAGCAGGGCATATTGCGCTTCGCCAGGAAGGTGGCCCAAACATTGGGGCAGACTTGACTAAAGACCGTGAGTTCCGCTATCGTTAGAGTCGCTATCTTGTTAGACTTTCAAAAAAGGAATTGTGTGCCTACGACGAACACCTAGCGCACTGGTACGCTAGGGTAGGCACCTAGTTGTCGGCTAAAACGACAAGCGTACACAATAGAATAGCCGCTTCTGAGGCGGCGAGTGTACATTAATCTACTTACAATTAACCGGAAATTGGCAGAGCATCACCACACTAAACATAGCGCATGGACTCAACCGATGTGAATATGTCCGCGCAGCTTGAGCACTGTCTGCACAACCACTCACTCTAAGTCTTCTTTATTATACTACTATTATACTTATTTACCATATTCGGCTACACCGCCGTTTACCTCTACATCGGATGGCGGTTAAGCACTGGTTACATTTATAATGAAAGTAAAAAAAAAACTTTAAAGGGGTTGATTTCTTATTTTTCCTACACATAACATGAGATCGTGTTTTCACATTTTATAAAAGTAAGGTTGACCAATAAGCACACAGACCACTTAATGGTGAATGGATGTGTGTCCTATAGATATCTACGAGTACATCTATACATCGATTAAGAATCAAAATTCTGATGTGTTGTCAGCCCTGAGAACTAAGTTTGATTGTATTGTTACTAGAAAAAATGGTCTCCGTTTCTCGTTCCTCACTATATGAAACACAGCAGTATTACGCTGCCGTTTCACGCTAGTATTCTGTGAGAGCCTGGTCCTCTGTAAGTCGAGCATTGCTGTGTTATGATATGGAGGGTACAACAGTAAGTATAATTTCAGGCTGCTAGTTCTACTTTAGTTCTCAGAAGTGACAATACACCTGTAGCCTTCTTTGTTTGAAGTTGGCTCCAGATGTCCATGGACTGCATTAGCTACTTACCGTCAGGTGGATTGTAAGTTCGTTTTTGACTTCATTTTAATTTAAAAAAAGATCTGATCCATTCATGCCGCTGTCTAAATACACTGCAATGAGACTCTACCAAATTTAACCTATACCTAAACGGTTTTTTAGTGATCGGACGGCGAACATAAGTGTAGTCAATTAAAGATGATAAAAGATACGAATTTTGTCATATTTTATATTATCTATAATGGTCTTTGAAAATGAGCTATGATAATTTCCGTAGTAAGACGTTATACAAAAAGGATACAACCCGTAAAAACAATATTTGTGTGGATTTTGTCTTTTACGTTTGGATCTTTTTTTGTGATAATGCTTTTTTGTAATTTTAGTTGTCATCGACTGTGGTCTTCGTAAGAAATGTGTTTAATAATATGTAAAAATACATAAACTTGGCAATTTAAGACAAATTCCAGACTTACCTGCTCGTTTGTCTCTAATGACCTATTTACACTGTACAATTTTCTGGTATTAAAATGGTAATAATTGAATGCAATTAATCGCGCCCAATGATGCCTATGATGATTCATATTATAAACAAATAGATGTTGACAGTTAATTACTGCAACATCTATTTGTTTATAATATGAATATATTTGAACGGAAAGAAATGTTTCAAAGTTTAACGAGGATAAGAAGGAGATACTTGTTGCTTATACGAGTACAATTTTTTGATGAGTTTCTTAAAGTATTGAAGGTATTTGCGGACGCAAATCGTTCATTAATTTTGAATTTTATTCCTAATGACTGGGATTCGTTATCTGCGGTTCACACTAGTGATAGGTTGGAATTCAATTTGCCACTCCAGACCAAGAATATGACACATTGTTCAGACGGTTCGTATTTTTTTTAATGTACAAAAAACTTGTACGATGTAAATGGAACTTAAGGCGTTGTTCTGTCGGTGTAGATTTTGACATTCAAAAGTGCTTTAAACAATTAATAAAATTTTTAAATTCTGATTAAATAAAAAGTATTTTGGCGTTTGACCTCTTTTTTAACAGAATGTGAGTTGGATCCTTTTCACGTAAGTATTTAGGGATAAACTGTTGAATCCGACCTATTAGACATTTCATTAAGATTAGTTTTAATTAATTACTATTATTATTATTGGTAAATCTATGTAATGCATTTTTATTTTTATTTTACGTGCATATTTATAAAATAGTTTTATATAAGCACGTTGCTTTTAATTAATTAGACAATATTTGACCTGATTTTAGTATTTATGTTTAAATTAATTAAATAGTAAAGTAAGTTGATCCCAGTGGCATATCAAGGCAAGGGCCATAGAGGAGGGGCCAGGTGGCAGGTTTTTGAGGGCGGCATTTTGGGAATATAATAGTCAATCCCGTCTTATCTTTCTACTAATTTACTTATTTTACTACTAATTTTACTTTATTGAGATACCTACTCCGATAATTGGGGGACAATAGGTTAGGGGTGGCATTTATGGCTCTTGCGGCTCCAGGTGGCAGCATTCCACGCTAGGCCACCGGCTTGATCCTTAATAGTGTTGACTGTTGTTTATAATCAGTTTTTTTGCGCTTCAACATAAAAGTATTACTCGGTATTATGACTACGGTTTCCTGATGATTGGTACAAATTGAACAAAGTGTTGGTATCTATAATTGTTGTGTTATGCATTGTTGATGTTAAATAAATACTTGGAACTAAAAACATTGCCTTATTATTTTCTACATACCTTACAGAAAACTAAACTAAATCCGCACGAACAGTGATACGCATAATATTAACATAAGTTTTTTTATAGGATGGGGTGACAAACGAGCACACAGTCCACCTGATGGTGGTTGCTGTGGCCCATAGACATCAACATCTATCCTCGATTACGAATCAAATTGTTCCCCGTGAGGACTAAGATGGAATGCCTCAATTCCAGCAAAAAGAGTCTCCGATTCTCTACACTCACCATACGAAACACAACACCATTAAGCTACTATTTGACACTGGTATTCTGTGAGAGCATGGTCCCTCCCCGGTCGTGCCGACCAATTCGTGCTACAACTATACTACTAATATTACTGCAGCATGGCTCTACCACTTATAAAAGTCCAAAAAAAATTATATTAAAAGTATATCGTAATAATATACTTTTACAAGTAACAGTAGCTTAACGGCAGGTTGCGCGGATTACGAACTCGTGGGTCGTGGGTTTGAAACCATCATTTAATTACTGTCGTGAACCACTCCTAAGACAAGCATTTTTAGCTTACCTGGAGTTGTTAATGGGAATATTAATAAAGGTAACAGAATTGCTAGTACCAATAAAAAAATGTGAAAATGCATAATATATCTTCCCTGCAGCGAGAGAGACCCACGTCAAACAGATAAAGCATAATACAGCGTAAGTAAAGATATCAATATTTATATATATAT
>DWHP01003121.1:0-13705 GCA_018247895.1 Parnassius honrathi
ATATATATGTGTCCTCTTCTCTCTTGTCAAAGCATCCTATCATATCTTATGTTAGATATCATGTCTTACCCTCAGGCCGGAATACAGTAGTGCAGTTTTTTTAACGTGGGGAAGTGCCTACGCTTATCCGCCTCATTAGGGCAACGAAGGTTTTTGTCGGACTGACTCGCACCGCCTTAAATTTGACAGAGGTATGGGAATGATTTCGCAAATATCTGTGGCTCCAACAGCGGTATCCACGGTAGTCCCCTGAAGCAGACGGTTTTCTCCCTTCTCCCTCCTATGTAAAATACACCAGGAACACTTGACACGCCGACACTCCATTCTCACCGCGGGTCCACCACCACCGCAACAACGATTCGAGACCCTGCCAGAGCCACGGCGAATAGGGCCAGTGGTGATTCGCCATACCAACACTCCTCTTCCTCCGTGACACCACTTCTCGCCGCAGACCTCCAACACACATCCGAAGAGTATATTTTTGATAGTTGTACTTAAAATTGAAGACACTTTGATAGGAATGGTTTAAATGAAATGTTTCTTTTACTGACGACTAACGACTACGACTAAGATACGACTTAGAGACCTTCAAGAAAAGAGCGTGTTCCTTTTTAAAAGGCCGGCAACGCATCTGCAATTCCCCTGGTGTTCAAGTTGTTCATGGGCGGCGGTAATCACTTACCATCAGGTGAGCCATATGCTCGCTTGCCCCCTCTCCTATAAAAAACAATAAGAATAACGTTACGGGCGCAATACTTATTATCAGGCCTTCACTAAAAAATCAGGACTGCTGCTGTACCGTAGTAGCATACGCTGAGTACAAATCTATTTTTAACATCACATCAAACATCGAAAGAAATTTTATTGTGTACATTTATTTTTATTGATTTCTGAGATTGAAATATCACAATATAAAATAACCAAAATAATGATAAAATCGTACCCCCTCGATGTAGTGCCAAGAATCCTTGCTGTGTTGCCTTTGAGCGAGACAAAAAGCCATCTTGTCACCAGCGGCGACGACTAGTCGCGGATACATTTCTCTAAGCAATTTTACTGCACGTGGACCCCACAGATCGATAGTGTCTACAGCAAATGGCACAAATATGAAGTCATCTCTTAAATACTTCTTATTTATATTCACCATAAAAGTTTAGGTATGTTTTCTATTTACTTCAAGGTGTACATTTTGTGAGTTAAATGATGCCGATTTAACGTATGTCTGTGTTTATATTCATGCAACACTCGGCGACTCTCATCCGTGCAAGACTTTGATTAATTGGCGCTATGTTTATCGGAGGAAATAGATTTGCTGTCACGGGAATTGATCACTCTCAAGCTCAATCTAGGTCACAAATGTTGAGAATTCAAGCTTTAACAAAGTTTATAGTTCGCCTATTTTATTATCAGATAATAAAATATATGTCAGGTTAAATAGGACAATCTGATATCATTACTTTCTAATTTAATACAGAAGTTGCATGTCTTTTATTTCATTTTTTTAAGTTTATTAAAAATTTTGAAGAAAGAAAACAATTGATTTTTTATGTTATTACAATTAAAATCTTTTTTGTAACATGTAAATTCAAAAGCAAGTGACGTCGTTATATCGCTTTTACAACAGTCGATAGTTAGCATCGTACGTTAATCAGTGGGTTAACGCATGCGGGTAAAATCTTTCGTGCCTCGTCACGGTGCTTTTTCTACTGATGAATACCTACCACCAGCGGAAACTATGAGGTAACAGGCAACCGCAGTACGGGCCCAGACCACTCAGTAAAGTGATCTATGAACGAAAATTTAAAGTGATTTTGAAATATTGTTACAGATTCAAAGTGGTTGGAGGATTCTAAGTACTCCCTGGATGGCTTTATTCATCACATAGCGGTAGAAGAGCCTCGGTGGTATTCGAAGTTTGATCTTTTGTCGACGCTGAGGATGACCACTGTGGGGTTTCATTAGGCGGGAGTCCGACATAACCATATAACCTCCCAAAAAGCAAATAGAAAGCTAACATATTATTCTCCCTTAAAAATACTAAGTTATTCACATTTATTCTTATCTCAATTAATAGCACTATTACATAGACATGAAATACTGTACACATTATTTATTACAAACGTATTATGCAGGTCTCATTCATCATATACATAAATGAACGGTCGTGCGGAATGGAGTCCCATGTGTATTCCAAGCGACTTTTATTTTGATTATCAATCATTTCTATCATATGTTAAACACAATTACTATTGCCAGACTTATAGATTCAATTTATTTTAATTAAATAGTAATTAATCTTTTTTTGCCGTAAAGGAACCCATTATCCTGTTACGTGGAATGAGTTAAGTAGTAAGCCACTGTGGGAAATGCTAGAATAATATTATGGTTGCTATAAATGGTGGTAAAGTTATATCGTTAAGCCAGATGCGAAATTCTCTGATTGGCGACGGGAAGCAGCATCCAAGGTGGAAAATTGTAGCAAGTCGTGTCTTATATATATCGGAGTAGCTCAAGTCCTGCAGTGGACTTTTATCAGCTGGTGGAAATAAAGAAAATACCTAAATTTTATTTCGATGATGTGATAATTAATTTCATAGTATTTCTTTTGTTGTATGTGGGTGGCCTAAGAGAATTTTTTACCCCATTTCGTCGTAAATTTAACAAAAAGGGTTTTGATACAATCCCAAGGAGATCAACTTAAATTATTCAATATAATCCCAGATTAATATTTGAACCAAAAATTATCTCATTTTCCGTATTTTCAATAGATGGCGTTTTTATTTATTTGTTTAATAACACTAATAAAACTATAAGCTATAATTAATTATCGTGTGGTGACATCGTAAGATATATACTCCATTACTATGTTTCGTCCACTGGGTGTAGTAGTATAGTGATAAACATAAACAAACAAACGACGGGTAGAAGCAGCAAGGGTGCGATCGTAGTCCGCCTGCTAAGTGTCGGTGAAGTGAAATCATCTCTATGATGAGAGACGTTCGTGTCCAGTAGGTAACTTTTACTGGTTTTCGATGATAATGATAAAGATGAATAATTGAATTAATTAATGATTTATAATACTTAAGCGAACACTACACGTTAAATAAAACTATTTATACGGATTTTATCGCCTTTATATTTGAACTTTTTTTAATTCCCAACGTTTCAGGCGCTTTACAGCACCTATGGTCGTGGGGAAATTGAGATGTTTGATGACCCAACGTCATGGTTAACCTAGCTACCTTCAGTCTATTGTGACCTTGGGTGCTGTAAAGCCACCAAAACGTCGGGGATTTGCATTTATACGGATTTTATTGAGTTTAATTAACTTTTTTTAAACACCCGAAACGCTGGGAATTACGAGTAAAAAAGCTAACTAAACGCAATAAAATCCGTATAAATACTTTTGTTCAAATGAATGAATTAATAAGTGATACAAAAATATAATTATATGTTTACATTACTCAACGTTATTTTTTGAAATTACCTAACTAGTTGCCCCATTTTAATTTTCACAGCTATAAATCTATTCTAGTTTAAATGTTAAGCGTCTCTTCAACATGGATGAAAACAGAAAAGAGTCATTGAATGCACTATGAATTTCTGTATTTTCGTGCGGTAGAAATATTTCTTTTTGGATTTATATGATTTTATACATTCAAATGTTAGGATATTTTAACTCAGGCTGATTTTATTTTTATTAAAAAATGCTATATCCAGTTACTACTGTTTTTATCGCCATCAGTTTGTAAAGCTGCCGTACTTGGGCTACTTCAAGTTAGTAGGGCTACGCCAATTTACTATATTAACGATTATTTTTTTATAGAATATAAGTGACAAACGAGCACACAGTCCATCTGACTGTAAGTGGATGCTGTAGCCCATAAATATTTACATCTATCATCTGTCAAGTATCAAAATGCAGATGCGTTGCCACTCCTGAGGAAAAAGATGAAATGACTCGTTTCCAGTTCTCCGGTTCTCTACATTCACCATACGAAACACAGCAGCATTTAACTGCTATTTTACGCTGGTATTCTGTGAGAGTGTGGTCATATCCCGGTTGAGCCGACCCATTTGTGCTACAACCACACAAATATAGCTGCACCATGGCAATACTACCTAACATATGCTTAAGAAGTGGAATAATTTTGAACTTTTGGCGCTCTTAGCTTTTTCTATACAATAAGGGTGACGAACGAGCACACAGTCCATCCGATGGTAAGTGTATGCTATGACTCCTGGGCACCAATATCTATCTTCAATTAGGAAATAAAATCCAGATGTGCTGTCACCCTCGAGGACAAGGATTGAATGCCTCATTTTCAGTAATAAGATTCTCAACACTCACAATACGGAACACAATAGCATTAACCTGCTCTCACACGCTGGTATTATGTAGAGCGTGATCCCTCCCCTAGGGAGCTGACTCATTCGTGCTACAAATATTATATATCTGTAATTGAACTAGATATTTAAAAATATGGTATTGGTGTATTCTCAAGTGGTTATTTCACCATCGAATAACTTTCTACTGTAAATTATATTACAACCTCTTTATTAGCACGTAAACGGCCCTCAGTAATGGACCTCACGAACAGAAGAGAGGAATAGCCATTATATATTATGCAACGTGTTAAGAAAGAATTCTATTTATTCTATGCCACAAGTACGCTTTAAGTAAAAGCCTGCCCTCATTAGAAGTTAAACGAGAAAGTAAGTCTGTTTCACAATGTTTTAGTCAGTTACTCTGACCGCTAAATCTAGCTATAGTTACGCAAGATTATCACAGATACTAGTTAAAGTATACAAAGTATTTAACTTATTTTGCAATATATAACGTCCGTAGAGATTATAAATATTTTGTTTTCTGTTCCCCATATTTATTTTATTACGCCTGTATAAATTTACGAACATTTTTTGATTTTGGAATCCAGTGTACAATAATTACAAATTTACTTAAAAATAGTGATAACTTTCCACTTATAAGGGGATTTGCATTTGATACATTAACAATAGGAAGAGTGAAAATAAATTTTTGTATAGACTTTGTTGAAGCAAATATCGAAGCTTTTGTGGTGTGATATGAGTTTCTGAACACCGATATATTGTTGGGACAAAATGTCACAGAGATGTCTGATGTTGATGTATTTAAGACTAATTCAAGTCTAGTGATTTATTCAGAGAGAGCAGAGGAGGATAAAAGAAAACTATTTCTTCTGGAAGATATTACTGTTAGGAGTATGCATATAGTCGAAGTGTGTTGCGATATAAAACACATAGGGTACATATATTTATCTGGTAAAACCTTTAAGGACGGAGAAGAAGTTATATATACCAGGAGTGAATTGCATAAAAAATCTGGGTTATATTCCCGTCATATGCCTCACAAATAAAGATATATTACTAATTAAAGCTATATTTCTCGCTCGGGCTCACATACTCCACAGACAACCCGATACAATAACTGCGAGCCCTAATTGAATGTTAGATAAGTAAAATGAAATCCATTGACGGTTTCAAAACCTCGGGCGATGATGTGATAACTCTCGATATGTTGAACATAGGCAGTGACTTAACACAGATGCCAGAACATGAACTTATAACTATAATAAACGAAATTCGAGACTGTTTTGCATTAAGCTTACATGAACTAGGTATGACGGACATTACGGGAGTGCACATACCCATAACCTATAACCCTGCGTATTTAATGGAAGCACATTGCGATGCAAGTAAGTTAGGCGTCGGTGGCATCATATTACAAAAGCCAAACGAGAAATTACCACTCAAGCCGGTCGCATATTTTACCAAACAGACAACCAAGAACAAAGCACATTCGCGCTCTTAGAAGTTAGAAACACTCGCCGTTGTTTTGTCATTAAAGAAATTTCGTATTAAGTATTAGGTACATAGGGATTCTTTTTAAAATGTATACAGATTGTAATCCTTTGATGATAAGATGATGACAACATTGACATAAAGGACTTAATTCCTCGTATAGCCAGGTGGTGGTTGTTCTTACAGGAATAGAATTTAATATTGAGTATGGACCGGGTTAAAAGCATAAGACACGTCGATGTTCTAAGCCAAAACTCTATCCAGAAACAAATGTGAATGATCAGTTCAAATGGCAGACCCAAAACATAAATTAGTAAAAACAATTCTAGACAGTGACAGCAAAGACGTAATAGATAATTAGGTAGTAAATCATGGTAAAATCTGCAGGAAGGTAGACGACGCATTAAAAGGGGTAGTGCAAATAACGCACAATGGCGTATTTGCCAACTTAGTCATGACGAATCAACGAAAAACTGATGTAATAAGGTGCTCTCTATCTGCGTCTGCAATTTTATCGCCCTTTTTTTGATCAGCAACCTCTCCCATCATCTCATCCTTTTATACCCTTTCCCATTGTCTGCTATCCTCGTCAAACCACTTCTTTCCTCTTCCATTTACCTCCATCCCCTAATATCATATCGCACCCTCGCCTAATCTTTACTTAACTCTCCCGTCCTCTCCTATCCTAACCCATCATCTTCCAATCTTTACTATCCTATCTTCTACCTATTTTCTCCTATTCTCTTACATTCTCTCCTATCTTATATAATCCTTTTTTTATCATTCTAAACCTTTTATATCTTTCCCAATTCTCCTTCATCATCTCCCATTCTCCTGTTCTCTCGCAACCTCTTCTCCTGTCTCCACTATCCTTTTCTATTATATCCCATTCACTCCTAATTTCTTCTAACCTTTCCTATCATTTCTAATTTTCTCTCATCAGTTCCCATTCACTCCTTATCTCGTAAATCCTATTCCATCCTCTCTTATCATGTCTCATCCTCCCCTTGTTCCTTATAACTTTTCCTATTCTCTTCAATCCTTCCCCATCATCGCCCTTTATCTCCTATGTTCCCTGTCATCACCTATTTTCCACTACGTTCTCTTCTTCCTGTGTCTTGCTTTCTCTTAGCTGACAATAACTCGTTTCTAAAGAACTGATCTGAGCTGTTAATGGAGTTGCAATAAGATTTCGGTCATTGGCAAAAATACTTCCATTAGCATTCGACGACGCGTCATGAATCTGCAAAATGTTTCATTAAATGCATTATATCTACATCTTTAGAAATCAGAGACTGCTTATGTACACAAGTAGTACTTCATTAAATTTGCACAGCCATCCTCCCGATTTAAAATTGAAAAGGAACGGCGTACTCTATTCCTACGCATTAAAATGGCAAATCAATATACGAACAAACAGAATTCAAGTCTCCCATTTTTAATGTTTGTAAACGAATGAGAGTATAGAGAACGCAATTTTTTACGATAAGTCTTGTAAGCTTCCTACTATTTATAACTCATACTGTTTCTATAATGGTGACAAATAATAGTTGTGAACCGCGTATAAATTTTGTATATGTTCGTACTCAAATAAAAGTTTCGCCAAGTGATGTTTTTTATAGGATAGGGTGACAAGCGAGTCCACACAGTCCACCTGGTGGTAAGTGGTCTCTGTGGCCCATAGACATCTACATCTGCCCTCCATTACGAATCAAAATGCGTTGTTACCCGTAAAGACTAAGATGGAATGCTTCTTTTCCAGTAAAAAAGGGTCTCCGGTTTTCTACACTCACCATACGAAACACAGCAGTATTAAGCTACTATTTTACGCTGGTATTCTGTGAGAGCCTGGTCCTTCACCGGTCGAGCTGACCCGTTCGTGCTACAACCATAATATAGCTGCAGCGTGGCTCTACCACGTTAACACTCTCATTGTCTGACAAGCCGCCAATGCGAATCGACCATAGGGAGATTAGGCGCGGGACCAACGACTTTAGGTGCTAATATATAATAATGCCAATGCATGATTGTAAAACAACGTTAGCTTTCTTACTTTATAACGGGCTCCAGGATTGTTACCGAGAATTTATTGACGAAAAATAGCAGTGTATTGGTTAGACGAGTGATTCGAACCCAAAACCGCATTATAAACAGTCACGTTTGCAACTAGACCATCGAGTTTTTAGTCATTGAAGTTATGCAAAGAAAAAATATTTTAATGCAAAAATAGAAAAAAATGTACACAAAATTTCCTAAGTTACGAAATAAATATTTATTAGATATTATTTAAGAAACTTATTACTGTGAAGAAGCAAAATAAATCATATAACGATGTAAAATATTTTGAACAGACTGTTCACTGGGCTTGAAAATGATACCTGTGTGTCAATTTTCACATTTCGTTGGCTTTCATAAGAAACAACATTTACCGGGAAGGCAAGTAAACAAGTTCTCATCACAGACAGCAAATTATAAGTTTCTACGAGTGTACTTTGAACTCTTGTTCGTGTTATTACAAAATACTTAAATTATCAGGATGTAAGACAGAAATTAGCTGTGGTAGCTTAGATGGTTAGTGCTCTCTGTAAATTTCACATTACGCGAGCAAACCGGGCAACCAGCAACCGGAAAAGCCTATAGATGGGCACAGGCCCCCACTTATTTTTGAGAGAACTCTCATAAATATTCGTATATCCTAATAAGTAGTTCTGGGTTTGGTAGTCCGGTATTTTGCTTTTGGTAATTAAGGTGTATGTATAACACGAACTTCACGATCGATCCCCTCCGGCACCAATGAAATTGTTAGTTGCAATTTTAAGTGCTGATATACTACGTGCTCGGCCGTGAAGGAAAACATCGTGAGCGAACCTGCATGTCTGAGAAGTAAGAAAAAAATCGAAGACATGTGAAATTCGCCAATTGGGGCAGCGCGGCGGACAATTCCTTGTCGTAAAGTTCTCCCAAAAATAAGCGGAGGCATGTGCCCAGGATTGGGATGTATAAAGGCTGTAATTTTTTTTCAATTTAAGGATTCACCTTATCAAGCTTTTCTTTAATTAGGTACTGGCTTTTCCCGCGGCTTTGTTTGTGTGGACTACGTTTTGCTTACACAACAGCACAAGTAAAGAACAACTAACTTACGTCGCAATACTGGTCATACATGAAAACTATTTTTAGCCGTCCAATCAATTTTTGCATATATTTTACGATTTTAACATAATTCACTCTAAACCTCAAAAAACAAAACCAGTAAACGCGAGATAATTTTATCAGTCGACAAATTAAACGATTAATTTAAATTTCTTCGCAAAATAGTACAAAAACAAAGCTTTTATTGAGAATATGACAGAATACTAAGGAACAAATATTTAAATACAAAATCCAGAGTATAGACCTTTTTCTTTTTTTTTTTTTGATCAAATATTATCTAATTGGAGTCAGTGGACGAATAAATTTGTCTAACTGCAAATTTGAAAGAGACATCCGCTTCTTCTTGATTTTTCACACAATTGTGCACCGAAATCCTCTCCTGCGTATATGGATAGTCCGTTAAAATTGGTCTCCGTGGCTAAAATTCAGTCTGGAGGACTGAATTACTAACTTAAAAAATATTTTTTATCGGTCTGAATGAATATACTTGTAATCTTCGAATCATCAGAACAACCGTTGTTTAACGTCTGCTGGACATAGACCATAACAAAAATGCACAAACCTACAAGTTATTACTAAGAGTACTATTTTCTGAATACCACTAAATCAGCAGAATTTACATAATATATCTGCAGCGTGGCTCTACCATACATGGCAGAGCCATGCTGCAGATATATTATGGTTGTAGCACGAATGGTCGGCTCGACCGGGGAAAGACCACGCTCTCACAGAATACCAGCGTAAAATAGCAGCGTAATGCTGCTGTGTTTGGTATGATGAGTGTAGATATCCGGAGACCCCTTTTTACTGGAAGCGAGGCATTCCATCTTAGTTCTCAAGGGTGACAACGTACCTGCGTTTTGATTCTTAATCGAGGATAAATGTAGATGTCTTTGAGCCACAGCATCCACTTACCACCAGGTGGACTGTGTGGTCGTTCGTCACCTTATTCTATAAAAATTAATTAATGCAAAGCTATTATTAAAACTTCGATAAATAAATGTGTAATGGTTTATAGAAAATAACTTAACTAATTGATTTTCACACCTAATTAATATACCTGATTCAATATTGAGTACGATTTATTGAGTATGTAATGGTGTATCGACATAAATTTGATATATATGTGCTATTGTAAGCCTCTTCTTTTCGCTTCGATATAAATTAACTAATAAAATATGTATATTATCACGAAAATGAGGATAACTTTGATCTAATACTCCCTTGTAACCATATTCATAAAGCCAATGCCTATTTTGTACAAGTTGCCACTCATTTACAAAAGAGTGTATTATGTGTGTTAAAACTAATTGCTTAAATAAAATTCTGTCAAAATGAATCCATAATTTATTCGTATAATATATTTGTATAATTTTTAATCTAATACTTGAATACGGCCCTAACTGGCGTCAAGCGCGACGAATCCATTTAGATGAATTAGAAGATTACATAAGCCTATTCTCCTACCTTGAAGACACCCAGATGGTAATCAGACGGAAAGACAGACGTCAACAAACTATTCCACTCATTTACTATACGCGTTACAACAGAAAAAACAAACCTTTTTCTTTCGAACGCGTAAACTACGAGTACAGACATCAAAGAAGTGAAGACCCACCGACCGTTTGATTGTCCTATGGTGGAAAATCCTAATTCTGTTGTAAAAGTTCCTACTTATGTTATTTCATATTACTTAATTACATTACTATAGTCTTTAATTTATAGTTTGCATTTAGGCGAATTTAATGCTAAAATATAATGTATAAAGTAGGCAGATCTTTCATTTCTGAGAGGGTTATAGAGCAATAAGTCCACGCGCTTCATCATTGCATTTTGGTGGAGTTTTCATGTCCTCGTAATATTATATTCTTAGAAAATGCAGATTCCCTCGCAATATTCACTACATCGTCGAGCACACAATTTATCAACACTTCAAATTGCACTTAATAATTTGATTATTGTCGACAGGGAACGACAGGTCGACGAACCCGAGTTGCTCTTGAGTTGTGAATTTTTTTGGTGAGTACCTTGCCTCTGAGCTACCACGGCCCTCAGATATACACCTGTCGTAGGGGATACCGTGGTCGTAAAAATGGTTTATACATATAAACAGTTCTGTATTAAAATAATAGGTCCTTACATATGAAACTGGCGTTTTGTACGGAGGAATATAAAGTCAATTTTTTTTGTAAATTATATTTAACTAGCTTGCCAGGCAAAGGTTGGTCTGCCCTTTTCGACGAACCATTGTAATAATCCATAAATTCGCAAAAAATAACTGTGGATCACTCATGGATAAAAAAACTATCCTATCTCTCGAGTTGGACCAAACTGCACACGCTCTGCAAATTTTATTAAAATTGGTTGAGTAGTTTAGGAGTCCATTGCGGACAAACAACGTGACACGTAATTACTAAGATTAATATATACTAAGATTAATCAAAGTATGCACTGTTGTTATCTATGCACTTTTGCCATCTCATAGGTAGTTCATTGATCCCTTTACTAAAAAAACCGTGGTGGTGATCAATAAACTCTTTGAAAACGGTTTGGACTACCGCATCGGAGTTGAATTTTTTTCCTTCTAAAAAGTTGTCCAAATTCCGGAAAAAATTGGTAATCTGTTGGAGCAAGATCCGGGGAGCACGGTGGATGTTGCAGACATTCTAATTGTAGCTCATCTAACTTAGTGATTATTTGTTGTTCAGTGTGTGGTCTTGCGTTGTCGTGAAGCAGCAGTGGCCTAGAGCGATTGACCAATCTCGGTTGTTTAGCAGCTAGTTCTGCCTTCATGGTTTGCAGTTGCTGACAATAGATATCTGCCGTAATCATTTGATCAGATTTTAGAAAGCTGTAGTGAACGACACCGGCGCTAGTCCACCAAACAAGCACAAGTAACTTTTACCGGGTCAATTTTCATTTGGGGCAGGATTTGGCTGCGTTTCCAGGGTTTAGCCACTGCGACGAGCGCTTCCGATTATCGTACAATATTCACTTTTCACTCAGAGTTGGTTTAGGCGCGTGGAACTTTGTATAGAACATGATGGAAAATATTTTGAAAAGAGGTAAAATAAATATTAATAGTATCTAGAATAGTTTATGTATATCTCAAAACTTATTGAGTGTCCTACGTAAGGGTGACAAGCAAACCCACAGTCCAACTCATAAGTGGATGTTGTGGCTTATAGGCGTGCGTTTTCACCCCTGAGGATTAAGATGGATTGCTGCGTTGCCAATAAAAAGACTCTCGTACTCGTAAATATACCGATATTTCATGTTTTCCGTTGTGCGGTCATAAGCGACACCAAAGAAAAAAATAATGAGGGAAAAAACAAATGAATGACTGTTTTCAAAACTCAAATGTACCAGCAATTTATAAATTTGAATTTGGGATTCTTACCCAAAGAGGAGAGACTTCAGTTCAAAGTGGTCAGTACGACGAAACGCTAATTTCATACGTGAGGACTCAGTAATCATCATCATCATCATCATCATTAAAGCCCTTAACAAGACCACTGCTGAACATAGGCCTCCCCCAAGATATGCCACAAAGCACGGTCCTGAGCCACCTACATCCATCGACTTCCTGCATGTCTTACCAGGTCGTCACTCCATCTAGTCTTTATTGCACACAGCATATAAATTTATGTACAATTAGGTGGCCTCATCGCTTAACAGTGATCTCTTCCAGGCAAACCTTGGTAACGTACGAATTATTATTTATTCACTATTATTTATTCTATGCACTACGTATTATTTATTCTATGCCTTGGTGTTGGAGATCCGTAAATAGAAGTGTGCATAAATAGTAGATAAATTAGCATATATTAATACATATTATAAGCTTAATAAGTACCTACTTGCATGTGTTTTAATATATTCTTGACAGCCCTGAGTAACCACGGAAAAACAAACGTGATGTGGGAATGGGAAAAGATGCAAAGTAATACGGACACTCGCGCGCAGCAATTAAGGTTTATTTAGCTTGCGAGAGCGATTTATCTTATTTATAATAATTATGTAGGTTATTAAACATCGGCAAGCAGTCAACATCAAAAGAGTGAAACTTCTATACGTAGTACTATTATTTATTCTGTGCCCACGCTGTAAAACCACGCTGCGTGCAATCTCTCAAACCTTTCTGTATTTATTACGAAACATAGTTATAATCATTAAAATGTATAGAATTTTAGTCTCGAATATTATAGGAACCATCAGTACTGTTTATCACGACCGAGAATATTTTGCAGAGGTCGAACTAAATCCAAAAAATGCCCTTTTTAAAATAATTACAACTATACTCAATCATATGTTACTAATAGTTACAAATAATGCGTCAAATGCTCGCAATTATTTTGCGTCCACCGAAATGATACCTATTGATGCAATCAAGCGGCCTTCGTCGCAAGCGTTCACGGCGACGCATGAGGCAAACGCCCGGCGCCAAGCGATCAAGTAACAATTATTAAGCCTAGACCATTTATTTATAGCGTGAACAACTGATTGTCGACATTCCTATGCATAATATTGACAATTTAGCAAAGATGAATCATCAACGCCATGCACATTTAATGTTAATATTATTTTCAATTTAGTGTTCTATTTTACTACATGGGTAGTTATTTACATCATTTCGTTACAAGGCTGCACTAAAAGTATCGGGAATGGAATATTTTCACTGTTCCTGTCATATTAAAATCTTTTTAATTGAAAA
>DWHP01003122.1:0-13704 GCA_018247895.1 Parnassius honrathi
GTGCCTTGAAACTGAGGAGATACGACAAAGGGGTTCTTTTTAGCGGTTAACGCGCAAACTTGTGTCTTCTGGGGGTTTAGAATTTGAGGGAGCCGCCATGAAATACTGTCCCGATCTGTTAGCACGCTAAACTTTTTAGAGGCCGATTTGGCGTTCTCTTCCAAGTGACCACGAAACTGTACGTCACTCGATATGTCGACTGAGGCAACAAAGGGAGTGCCTTGAAACTGAGTGATACGACAAAGGGGTTCTTTTTAGCGGTAAACGTGCAAATTTGTGTCTTCTGGGGATTAAACTGGACTAAATTTAGTCGCCCACAGTCCGAGATTTTGTTCAACAAAGTCTCGACTTCAGATACAAGTTTGTCCCGGTACTCGGCGACGTTTTCCCGAGAAATATCGGCACGGCCGCTGTATAAAGCATCACCAGTGCTGTCATCCGCATAGCAATGAATGCTACCGATTTGCAACATATCATTGATATGCAGAAGAAACAGTGTTGGTGATAGCACACAGCCTTGTGGAACACCAGCATTAATAGGCTTGTAATCGGAGCATGCACCGTCTACTACGATCTTGATGCTCCGATCACTAAATCAGCTAGTGATCCTCAAGGTACCGCATGAGCTGGCTGTTAATAATAGATTCCATTATTAAGAGAGCAAGGGGGTGATGGCGATAGGTCTATAGTTAGACGGATCAGAGTGGTTACCTTTTTTAGGGATCGGATGCACGAAGGCTGTCTTCCATGATTTCGGGACTACGCTTAGGGAGTAGGAGTACCGGAAATACCGTACCGATATAAGAGTCTGTTGAATGAAACAGGAGATTAGCAGAAGCATTTTCTAGTTAAGAGCAAAAATAAAAAATATGGTTGCCAATCTGCCTGTCATGCGTGGCAACTGTGTGAAATACCCTACATGATTTATAGGGGAGGTTTATGAATGAATGGAATGAATAGACCACCGAAATTTGCTAAATTTTTAAGTATTACTTACAAAGTTGTGTACTTGGGTTACCTAAAGAGTAAAACAATCACTTTAAATTTCATTGTATATAAGCAATTTTAGTTCATACCTCCTCACTAGTATGGCTCTAATTGTAAATTGTATAGTAGATGCTCAGACCAGTAAATAAAGGAAGATTGATACATTTCAATTGGCACCGAAACCATGCTCAAATTCTCACCACGCACTCTCACACACATCTGTATTATTTCTTTCTTTAAGAGTCCGTAAAATTCCTTTGCTGGTGATCCACATGTGCACTTAAAACCTTGATTTTCTTTTTTTGTAAATGATTTTAGATGCATATGTATAGTATTAACTTGAATTTGGTGTTGCTTGAAATGTATGCATTTAATTTTATTTGTTGGTTTGAGTGTAGTGGTAATGTGAACTATACACAAATAGACGACAAACTACAATAAAAGATATAAATAAATTAACATCAAAAACAATGTTGTTTTTTGTTTAAAATAATGTTAATAAACAGAAACTTTTACCATGATTAAATTTCATTGATGTAACCCATGTACACTTGACAATTTCTTAATTAAGTAATAGGTTTTCATTAAAATGCAGCTTTCCTCACAATGATTTCCTTCACTCATCGTAAATCAGCACTTAAAATTGCAACTAACTATTTGATTAGTGTAGGCGGTAATGGAATACGTTTCTTGTACACTGAAATTTACAACGTGCGCCTATCCTTCAAAAACAAGCTTGAAATAATTATATCTGCTTTTAAGGTTGGCACGTTGGATGATTTGTTCGAAGATTCTGACAATGACAATGAAGATGAAAACAAATATGATAATGAAAATGATATGCGCAAATTGACTTATGATTCTGACTCTAGTGATGGAGATATAAAGGATGATGATGACGATGACGCTGATGAGGGTGATGAGGGTGATGACGATGATGATATGTTACCTATAGAGAAAGCTAATGTGAAATTAAAAAAGAAACAAAAACTGGACAAAAAATTAGCTGATGAAGAAATGCAATTAAACATTTCCAAGCAAGATATATTTGCATTTCCCACGGAGGAAGAATTACAGAATCCCACCAGTCTACAAGATATTCATCAGAGGATTAAAGATGTTGTTCATGTTTTAAGTGATTTTAATCACTTAAAGCAAGAAGGAAGATCCCGTTGTGAATACACTGACTTGCTCCTAAAAGATTTATGTATGTATTATAGCTATAATGAATTTTTAATGGAGGTACTAATGCAAATATTCCCAGTCCAAGAACTTGTTGAATTTTTAGAAGCAAGTGAAGTTTCTCGACCCGTTACCATAAGAACAAACAGTCTGAAAACAAGAAGGCGTGACTTGGCCCAAGCTCTTATTAATAGGGGCGTGAATTTAGACCCCGTTGGTAAATGGAGTAAGGTTGGCTTGGTTATATATAGTTCAACAGTTCCAATTGGTGCCACACCTGAATATTTAGCAGGTCACTATATAATTCAGGGTGCTTCAAGTTTCTTGCCTGTGATGGCATTAGCGCCACAGGAGAATGAAAGAATATTGGATATGTGTGCAGCCCCAGGCGGGAAAGCATCTCATATAGCAGCAATAATGAAAAATACTGGAGCTTTATTTGCAAATGATGCAAATAAAGACCGTACAAAGGCTGTTGTTGGTAATTTTCATAGATTGGGTGTCGTGAATGCTATTGTATGTAATTACGACGGCAGGCAATTTCCAAATGTGATCAAAGGTTTTGACAGAGTTTTATTAGACGCTCCTTGTACAGGTACTGGAGTTATTGCTAAAGATCCAAGTGTTAAAACAACAAAAGATCAAAAAGATATCCAAAGGTGTTTCAATCTTCAGAGACAGTTGTTATTGGCTGCTATAGATTGTTGTAATGCTAAATCAAGTACAGGAGGATACATAGTGTATTCAACATGCTCTATTTTACCAGAAGAAAATGAATGGGTTATAAATTATGCTTTAAAGCGTCGCAATGTCAAATTAGTGCCTACTGGTCTTGACTTTGGTACAGAGGGTTTTGTAAAATACAGGCATCATAGATTCCATCCATCATTGAAATTGACGAGAAGATTTTATCCACATACACATAACATGGATGGATTTTTTGTCGCCAAACTTAAAAAGTTCTCAAATGTTATTGTAAGTAAAATATATATTACTCTTAAAAAAATTGTCAAATTTCAGTTTAATGTATTACTAATTATTTTGTATGTATTACTTACTGTTGTTCTTATTAAAGCCGGAACCATTCAAAGACGAAGATGATGAAGCTGCAGAAACGAATGATGACAAAGTTGCGCAAGAAAATGGTGATACTAATTCAACAGAACAAAATGATATAGTAGCGAACTCCACACATACTCCTTTGAAGAGACTTGCCTCTCCAGAAACAAAAGAACCACAGAAGAAAAAAAAGATTACAGACACTAATAGGTAGTAAAAGTTTGATATATATTTTTTAATTAATTCAGCATCATGTGCTTATCTTTTTAAATAGAGTGACGTATGAATTTAGAGTTCAATATTTTAATATAGTAGAGCCACGCTGCAGCTATATTATTGTTGTGGCACAAATGGCTGGGTTCGACCGGGGAAGTACCACGCTCTCACAGAATACCAGCGAAAATAGCAGCTCAATGCTGCTGATTTTCGTACGGTGAGTGTAGAGAACCGGAGATCATTTTTACGGAAACGAGGAATTCAATCTTAGTCTTTAGGGGTGACAACGTATCTGCATTTTGATTCTTAATCGAGGGGAGATGTAGATGTCTATTGACAAGCATCCACTTACCGTCAGGTGGACTGTGTGCACTTTTGGCACCTATATTCTATTAATTCTATATTTTATTAAAAATCAGTATTCAAGTGTTTTGGTAAATTTAAGTAATTATAATTTTAGTGAAGAATCAAAGGTAACCGAAACAATTAATGCCAAAACAAATAAAAAACATCGAAAGAAGAAAAACAAAATGAAGGGGAAAGAAGGAAACTTACATGCTGGCGTTAGCCGTCAAGAAAATAATTCTAATAAAAATAATGAAACCGAAAATTCAAACAAGGGTGATAATTCTTATAAAATTGACAGTGAACATAAAAAGAAATTACAACCACATACGCCCAAGCTAGCAAAAATAGTAGAAGCATCTTCAGAAGTTAAAACACAAGCTCATGTAGGTACTGAAAGTCCTAAAGCAAAAAATAATAAAAAAAGTAAAGTTAAAAAAGGTAATCAGGTAAATATAATGAATAGCCTCCCTATTAAAAAAGATACCGATGTGTCAGATAAGGTGCAGTTTGAGGCATCAAAGAAGTTAAAGAACAAGTTGAAAAAGAAGAAAAAAATAGGCCAAATAAATGATAAAAATAAAAATAAAGAAACAAAGTTCCAGCAAATGAATCAGAAATTAAAAAATAAAGGCAAATCTAAATAGCATTGAGCATATTTTAAATATGTAATACTGTTATAATAAACTGACAATATATACTGATTGTTTCATAATTAAAAATATTTCATAACAAAAAAAAACTATTTATATGGGTAATGAAAAATTTATTGTAGTACTCATTCCTTTACATCAGAGTTAAAGTTACAGCATATATACACAGCACATTGCTGGCACAGGCCTCCTCTCATCTCTGAGAGGGTTTTTCACATGTCTTTAATTTTTTTTATTTCTAACTTAGTTTCGTATTTTATTTATTTTAGCAGGTTGTATTAAACATGTGATTTAATCAAATGCACCTAATACATTTAAGTGATTTTTGTAAAAAAATATTTAATACATTTGTTAGTTTTGTCTATCTACCACGTTTTATAAAGGGTTTTTCAATTGGCTCAGGAAGATTTTGGCGGCCCGTAGTGGCCATTTTATTTTGATGACATCTATCCAATCTTTTGACTTACTTTTGAGTTACTTATGACAAATCATCATGGCAAGTTACGCGATTGAACAGCCCTAAAATAATAAAACTATTATCAAAATGAGTGTTCGTTAGTGCAAAACTTGCGCGCATTGGGCCCATTTTACGGTAGATGTTGTGGCCATACACAATCTATGTTTTCGTTTACGCCGAGCGCGTGGTAATTCAGCACTTAAACTTGTATTTAACAATTTCATTGGTGCTGGCGGGGATCGAACCCGGGTTGCTCGCGTACTGTGAAATTTACAGCGGGCGCTTTATCCCTGAGCTACCATAGCTTTTGTTCGGCTGATTCAATTACGTATTTACTTTTATATAATCTGCAAAACAAGGTGATGCGTAAGTTCTTCAATATTTTATAGACCACTGTTAACCATAGGCCAAACATTACCTCATAAGGGGGATATTTGCCACACTAGTCGCGGTAGGCGACCATAATTTTTTGTTTGTCATTAGGAAGGCGCTACTTTTTATCTTCTTCTTCTTTCTTTATTATGGCGGTTTTGATCATTCGCCAATGTCAGCGTGATTGGTTATTGAGTAGGAGCTCAGTAGACACAAATACGCCCATGTAAAAAAGAAGATTGTGATAATATATGTATCATATTATCTTTAAACACCAATTTTTCCTTTTTTTGTAATTCTTATGATGGTACTTTTGAATTATCTAGAACAAATTCCACCTTCATTTCGAAACCGTTACAAAACAAAAATAAATTTACAGGAGAACTAAATAATAAGCATAATGGGGACGTTAAGGAAAATACACTGTATTATTTTACTATTTTTACGTATTTATTTTGCGTCACAGTACAAGCAGATGTGGATTTCTTCTGTATTGTCGTCGTCTACACAAGCTGTATGAGCCTATCGTCCACATAGTTGGCAAGCCACCTAACCTTCCGAAGACTTTAAATAAATGACTTTGAAATAAGTGACATAAACCACACGTCAAGGCAGTACAGGCACATGGTATCTGTTACGGTCCTGAGTTACCCAGACAAGGGTCGACTAGGTTAGGGCCCATGAATAACTAGCTCGACGAGCAACAAAGGGGAGAGCCCAATGGCTTATGGAGAATTATTCCTTTAACGGCGGACAAATAAGCAAGCACCACTTACCGATTTACGGAGGTAGGGTTGACCACTGGAAACCTGTCAGGTGGAAAGTGATGTGCATGTAAGTGGTGTGTACACGGTGTAACCTGATAGCCCCGCTGATCCAGGACTGCCGATCCAAAAGCCCTGCTTCAAAGGTCGCCCTCACTTCCAGGCGCCGAACTCCAGTCTAACGTCAGCACAAAACTACAGTCTAAGTTGATATATAGTCAAAGTTTAGAGTTCAATCGGACAAGCAAATTCACTTCGTACTATATCAAAATGTTACGTAAGCTACACATCGATGTCAAAAACAGCACAAAAGTTCCTTTAATCACTACAAATAACGCTCGAATCTTAGTTCGACATTAAAATGCCGCCTAAGCAATTCCTCGACACAAATTAATAGCAAGCGAAGTTAAATCAATCACTTAAGCTCAAAGAAAGGCCTCGTTGTCACGTATACTAAAACAATGGCAGCCGTCAAGTGCTTATAACGATTTCGATTTAACTCGAGGTTCAGTCGCGAGCGCAATTCGCTCCAGACGTGGCAGCTGCAGGAGCAGCTTCAAACAGACTAACACGCAGCGCGCCGGAGCGGGCTAAAACTCGCCGTCTCGATCGGCCGCGCCTTCTAGAGGAATGCAGTCCGTCCAAACGTTAAACCGGTTCTCAATCGGGCGCAAACAGTCACTATGTCTCTAGAGTTTAGAGAGCTTTCAAGCGTTTCTCACAGTCACCTCTTATGACTTTAGAATAGAATAGAAACTCTTTACTGCTACTCTCTTGGCGACAGAGGGAAAGAAAACTGGAAGTGGACAGCAGAGTCTTTCTAATAACAACTAATAATTAAAAAAGATGCGGTTCTCAACCCGCCTGCCAAGCGTGCCATCCGTGATTAATATCCTCGCAATTAGGTAATCTATGGGAGAGGTTTATGTTTAGCAGTGGACTTTCATAAGCCGTAACTTATTGAAAGTCGCTCTTATGTTTAATTTACCAATGGTTCGGAAAATAGAGCCACGTTGCAGCTCTATTACGGTTGTAGCATGAATGGGTCCCCTCGACCGGGGATGGACCACGCTCTCACGGAATACCAGCGAATCAGTAAGAAACCCAGCCGAATATATTATGAAAAAAAAGAACACTTCAGTCAATTAATATGTAACACATTAATTAACCATACAAAACACATTAGAAACAGCTCGGTAGCGATCATCTCATTCCCAGGGGTTATTATCATCAATAAATTCATTATTATTACTAAAACAGTACATTTCTGTGGTCATTGATCAAACCATAGGAGGTCTTTATGCCATTTCCCACTTCTTACGACAGAATTACTAAGAGTGTACCTATATTAATTTTCATTCACCAATTTATTATAGCCGTTCACTAGTTCACCTAGGCCTCTCCCAAAGAATGCCACAAAGCACGGTTCTGAGCTATCTGCATTCATCAACTAGTGTCTGTGTGTTGTCACTATATTTAGTGGAGGTCCGCCCTACACTTCGTCTACCGGTACGAGGCTGCCATGTGAAAACCTTTCTTCCCCATTGGTTGTCGGTTCCTCGAGCTATATGGTTGGCCCACTGCCACTTCAGTTACGGCCAGTTGACATTGCCGTGACTCTGGTTCTACTACAGATATCCTCATTCATAAGTAATTTATAATTAAAAATAAAATATATTAACTTTGGAGTCTCAATACATTTATGAAAATATGATGTACGTAAACAAAAAGAAGTAGTTTTACTAAAATAAGTGATATTCGTCTTGTAAATACTAGAAACAGATACAAGCTAGTAGTATTAGTCACTAGAGTAACTGGTACTACTAGCCTGTGTCTGACTACTAGCTTGTGTACTGATTTTGTGGAGTGGACTCCACAGTGTCAGTAGTTCATTTTACAACAAAATCCCAGAAAATATACAAAATTTTACCTGCACAAAGTTTAAAAACTTTATTAAGTTAAGTTTGTATAAAGAGGGTTATTGCAATATTAAGGAATTTATGGATGATAATAACCCCTGGGAAGGGTGATCGCTACCAAGTTATTTATAATTTGTTAAGTGTTGTGAATTGTAACATACATGATTATAAGCTGCTATTTTTAAAAAAGGTCCCGCTGGGTTTGTAGCTGGTTCTTTCCAGGATAAAAGTTTTTTCCGAACCAGTGGTAAATAAAATGACTTTCAATAAGTATTTTTATAACCTATATTGAATAAAAAAGTTTCTGTTTCTGTTTAAGTCTATCACGCAGAGAAACCCCGAGCATAGTCCTCTTCATAGCTCGCTGTGCTACCTTGAGCTTCCTTATACGGCCAGCAGTGAAGGATCAGGCTACGTCTCACATCCATAAGTCATCACTGGTAAAATTCACCGATTGTACAATCTTGTTTTAAAGTTGATTTTGATGAGTTCAACGGTTATATTTATACCAAAGCAATTATATATACTTCGTGATGCCAAATTATCAGTGATCTAGATTTCACTACCGTGTTTTTCCGTAATCACCCATTATCGTTCTTTATGTTGCTAAATATTTGTTTCACTGTTTTCGCGCAATATCTTAGGTTGGAATGTCTTTTGGTTGGAAGCCAGGTGATTCAATACAAAGATACGTATTACAATTATATCTTTATTTTATACAATTCTTCTGTACGTATGTTTGTCATCTTCCTTGACGGCTGAACCATAGACTAATTATACTACTGTGTATATCGATGGTCTGAACCGACTTTGATAAATTATTTTATGTGTGTTGAAGTAGAGTTCTAGACGGTTGTGATACACAACTGGACGTGGTAGGTGGTGCTGTTGTCAAGATCCAGGAATGACCCCTGCGAAGCTGTGACGCTAGTTCAGTTCACTTGATTAACCTCGCTTCATTTATTATCAAATTGGCCACAAGACCTTCAGCGAAAAACATTATATTAGACAGAAAAATTTTGATTTGTAGTTATATCACATAAAAGTATTATTCTGCGATTACGTACAAGTATTTTTTTTAATAGAATAAGGGTGACAAAATAAGCACACAGTTCACCTGATGGTAAGTGGATGCTGTGGCCCAAATAAATCTACATTTATCCTCGATTAAGAATCAAAACGCAGATGCGATGTCACTCCTGCGGAGTAAGATGAAATGCCTCGTTTCCAGTAAAAAATAGTCTCCGGATCTCTACACTCACCGCACGAAACACAGCAGTATTAAGCTGCTAATTTACGCTGGTATTCTGTGAGAGCGTGGTCCTTCCCCGGTCAAGCCGATCAGCCAACCCATTCGCTCTACAACCATAATGTAGCTGCAGCGTGGCTGGAGGAGAATTGGCCGTACTGCTGCCCGATGTATTGTAGAACACTATTACTCTTGTCCTCCAAGCCGACTTACCTTTTTGGTAGAGCAAGGTTAGGTAGTTGTGTTTTAGGTGCTTCCTTACCTACAACTAATTATTTTCGTACATAACTCACGACGCGAGTCCTACTCGCATTTGTCAGGTTATTAATTTCAAAAGTTCTATAGATCATCCTTGGTAGAAATAGGTGTTTTCTAGGTTTCTCAGATCTGAAGAAATTGGACGGGATGATCCTGAACATGTTTGCAGACTACAAGATTTTCGGAGCGTTTATTTTTGGGTGTTATTATAATATAATATTGCAAGATGGTAAGTATTTTTTATAGAATAACGATGACAGCACAGTCCACCTGATGGTAAGTGGATGCTCTAGCCCATAGACATTTACATAAAATTTTATCCGCAATTGAGAATCAAAATTTAGTTGCGTTGTCACCCCTGAGGGCTAAGATATAATGCCTCGATTGCAATGAAAGGGTTTCCGGTTCTCTATACTCACAACACGAAATAGATTCCGAAGAACTTAGTCCTTTCCCGGTCGAGCCGACCCATTCGTAGACAACGTAATATAGAATACAAATATAATATAGATGCAGCGTGGCTTTACCACGTATAATACGCACTTCTACAATCTTGAAGCAATGTAGCGCGGTTTAAATTGCCATTCTGCTATGCCCAGCTGTGTAACTTTGTTCTTTTATTTTTAATTCTTTAATCAACTTACTTCATCCACAGTTTGCTACCTCATATCCTACAGCGGATGTCTAGGCGACTTTTTCGTATAGAATTGGGATGTTAAACGAGCACACAGTCAACTTAATGGTAAGTGAATGCTGCGGCCCATAGACATCTACATCTATCCTCGATTAAGAATAAAAATGCAGATGCGTTATCACCTCTGAGGATTAAGATGGAATGCCTCGATTCCAGTCAAATGGGTCTCCGGTCTCTCTACACTCATCATACGAAACACAGCCGCATCAAGCTGCTGTTTTACGCTGGTATTCTGTGAGAGCGTCGTCCTTTCCCGGTCGAGCCTACCCTTTCGTGCTATAACCATAATGTAACTGCAGCGTGGCTCTACCATGTAAATCGTCTTCATAATGACGACTAAAAAACTGCGGTTGCTGGGTGCCTGCCAAACGTGGCAACTATAGAAATTATCCCCAGTTACATCCAGCAGTGGACTTTTGATAGGCTGTAATAAATGAAATTAATGAATCCACAGTTTCCTTCGTGGGACTCCTCTTGTAGCAGCTCCGGATACGCGAAGATGCAGATCTTACAGTGTTTGTTTTCATTGAGCTCTGGAGACGGCTGTTTGTGCGGTCACTATACCCGTGTTCATTAGCCTAATGCAGCCAAGAAGCAGGGTCACTACGTTGCAGAGATTTTCGGGATATGTTATAATGAAGTAAAACCAGACAATTTCACTAGGAACTCTAGTCTCTTTGAAAAGACAAACACAACTTAGCGTATGCAGTAATGCAGGGAAGTGTATTTTAAGCCCAAGAAATATTTTACATCATCCAGAATTCGGACGCTGTACTAGCAGGCAGCTACTCTGTTTACGTCTAAGTCTCTGGACCATCCCAATAAATTTCTCATGTTACATGTCTTTATAAAACTAGTTGTGACATTTAGAAATTTAGAAAACCCAATAAAATGATGTATGTTTTACATTTTCGAGTGATTTTTTCTATCTCCCCCCACAAGTGTATGCATAAATTCCTGTGTGTTTGTGATATTAGTAACACGACAAATATTAAAAGTATAAGTAAGTATTGACGAAGTTTGATTTTGTCTATATCAGATATTCAGAGAATAAGTAGCTATGTCAGAGCGAATTGAAAAGAATTAAAAGTCACATGCCAAATTATTTACTTGTTTATGTAACACTTAATGCCATATGGCATTTGCAACCTGGCAACCTTAAAGTTAGTGAGAAAAGTGTGTACTGCAGTGGACGGGGGTGGGAACATAAATGATCACATTAATCTAAATAAATTTTCAACGTAAAGTAATTCATCAAAAAGCTACAGCTATCTTACAATAAATAATTTAAATTTCGCTTAATTTAAATCAATAACAGTTGGTTAATATAAAATTAAATCAATTTTCAATGTAATGAAGTTTAGCAACAATACACGTTCAGTGTTTATCCCGTTTTACCTTACCCCGTGGTCCCCCTACCATAGATACACAATCTCCGCTGGGAGTACGTTGTTTATAAAACAATTTCAGCGCGTTATGAACTCTTCGCGGGCCTCTGATGTTATTTCATAACATTTTAGCCGCGGCTTCCACGAACTGTTTGTTTGCGCCACGATTAAAACTAAAATAGTGTATTACAAACGGTTTAATATCAAAAGTGCTAGATGCTCTCCCGATCTGTACGTCATGTTTATTTATAAAGTGAATAGAGTGACAAATGAGCTAACATTATCCGATTGTAAGTAGCTGTGGCAACCCATACATTTCCACTCGGTTTCGTTTCTATCATACAGACACGTGATTTCGACCTGACAAGGACATCGAAATATTGAAACCATATCAATCAATTTTGTGACCGGAATTAAAAATGTATGTTGTAGAATAAAGCGGCAGAGTCGGCAATGTAACTTAGACGGAAATCTATCGACCAAATTGGCGATATATTGAGGATGGGCGAAATTAATTGTACCCTTACGACGAGCATGTATGCGTATGATGTCAATAATGCGAGAGAAGTGTGTAAGGATCATGCCAAATGGCAGTCTGTGCCTTCTTTGAGTGACAGGCGTGAGTGTTTACGTTAATGTATAAATATACAATGTGTCCGGTCATGGACTAGCGATATTCTAGGTACTTATAATACAGCTATTTTAATACAAAAATACACTACACACTGAGGTCTAATCCCCTCCCCCTCTATGTGGCGTAAAAATAAATAACGACTCCATATCATTATTTATTTTTTACTTAATTAACAAGTATAATTGTGTGTTGTTTATTTTGTCTGTTTTATACATATTTTTGTACCTAATAATTGTGGCAATATAATTACAAATTGCTGTGTGTAAATACATAGACTTCTTATCCTCACTGGCATTTTTACTCAATCCCCAAGTAAAAATATTGATAAACATAATACACATTCATAAAATTATTTGAGAATAGACATTTACAGCACTGTTATATCTCTGTTGTCAGTACTGTTTGTCAAAAATTAAAGAGTCTTGATGTTGGTAGAGTAGTTTGGCGCCCTTTCATACGTTTACTTTTACTAAGGAAGTCCCACCTCTTAAACTTTAAGTATATTCTCTTTGCCCATCAAGACATTTTTCTTTAAAGTAAAATTTTACAATAAAAAACAAGTTGTACAACTTACAAAACTTATTATACCCAGGGGTTATTATCAACAATAATATATGGACTCTGTGGAGGTGAGAAACTGGTATCATCAGCTTTTGTTTTTATGGACATGTGTTACATTTTTCATAAATATAATGAGAGAGCAATGTTAATATATTCATTTCTTTAAATTTTGTCTCGGTTTTAGCTTGTAAATAGCTCTTAAGGGCCTCTTCTGTGTGCAAAACAAGATCATCTTATTAAGACCAACAATTAATGGGGACACATCCTAAAACATTAACTCTGTGTATTTGCACACACACAACATAGTGGCCAAGATTCTATACCAGGAGCTAACTCCGACATACAATCTTGTAGATCAGAAACTGCCTTATTGTAAGTACTTGCTGGAAGCAGTCCCCGAAAATAACCATCCATGTTGATACATTACCATCAGTACAAGAAGAACCTTATGAAAGCGAAACAGATAATCAAACTACCTAAACCTAACTCACATGTGAGGTGGTCTGGCAACCAAAATTATTCCTGTAGTCATTTTAGCAAATGGACTAATCCAGTCAACTTCTCAGGTCATCTGAGCCAACTGAGGCTCTGTGACCGAACAGATTCAAGTTCAAGTGCTGAAGAAAGATGGTGATACTCCTCAATATCGCCTGCATTATTCACCGGTTTCTTTCCCTTTCCCCTAACTTTTGGCCACCTGGACTCCCCTACCAAAGAATTCTATATGATTGGGTTTTTATATTTTTTGATATACAATTATTTCATTACATTTGATCTATATTTACATATATTTATCATTTTCTATTATATATTTATGCAGTATTATAATAATGAGAATCCTATATAAACAAAAACTAATAATACCTAATAATAATAATAATAATAATGACATATACAAGACACTAACATCCATTTTGAGCGCGAGAATCACTCGTCACCTGGACTCAAATCAGGTGATGTCGCGTG